>RJWH01003972.1:0-126494 GCA_004363575.1 Solenodon paradoxus
TGTGTGTGTGTGTGTGTGTGTGTGCCTAAAAAGAGGAAAACTTGAGATCTTAGAAGTCTACCATCTTGGAACCAAACCACATTCTCTTCATTTTTGATGTGCCCCTGTATCACTGTAAAACTGTCTCTTAGTACTTTTTTAAATTGGTTTTATTGAAGGAATATTGCATATTAACATTAACTTGTTTTGAGGTATACATAATAGCAAATTTACGTCTGTATATAGCATAGTAGGTTTACCACTATTTCTTTTTTCCATTCAATTTACAATTAACCTTCTTTACCCCACTTACCCCCACCCCTCCCTCTTAGTGCTTCCTTTACTGCATCACACATGTACTTGAATCTTGTTTCTTCATTTTCATTTGTTTCCACATAATTTTGTATTTTGTCTTTCATTTCTTCAATGATCCAGAAGTTGCTTATCACCATGTTGTTTAAATTTCACATCTTTGAGGTTCTATCTATGTTTTTCTTTTTCATTTTTACTTTCAACCCTTGTAGTCAGAGAAGATACTTTGTATAATTTCAATCTTGCAGCATTTATTGTTTTTTTTTGTATTCCTGAATATGCTGTATTTATTAGAATGTTTCTTGTGTACTTGAGAAGACTGTATTATACTTTTGTTGGGGTAGGAAACTCTTTATATGTCTGTTAGGTCTATATCATCTATTGCTTCAGTTTGGGCCTCTATTGACTTTTCTGCCAGAGGACATATTGATATATGTAAATAGGGTTTTGGAGTTCCCTACTGTTATTGGGTTGTTAATGTCTCCCTTTAGCTCAGTCAGTATTTATTTTATATATTTAGGTGGTTTGGCATTGGGTGTATATATTTTAATGACAGTTATTTATTTTGGATTGATTTCCCTCTTGACAAAAATGTAGTATGCTTCCTTGTCTTGTGCCCTGTTCAGGTGTAAATTTATGTTGTCTGATGTTAGTATTGCATTTCTGATTTTCTTTCAACCCCATTGTTTTAATATATTTTTCCAGAGACTTTCACTTTTAATCTATGTTTGTTGTTGGAAGTGTTATTTCTTGTAGACAAAATATTGATGGGTCCTGTTGTTTTCTTTTTTTAATCAATCCAGGAACTCGGTCTCCCTTAATGGTCACTTCAGTCTGTTCAGGATGATTATTGATATGTAGGACTTTATTACTGTCATTTGAGCCTTTGTTTTCTGTCTCTGTTGCTTTTCTTCTTTTTGTTTTTGTTTCCTTTTTTCATCAGATGATTTTTGGTATCACTACTTTCTGTTTTTTCTTCCCTGAAATGTATCTCTTTAGGATTTGGTTTTGTGGCTAACATGAGAACTGTTCCTAACTTAACCATTCTACCAAAGTTTTGACTAGCTGACATTGTATGTTACTTATATGCCCTATATATTCCATGATTCTCTCTCCTCCATTAGTGTTTTTTTGCTTGGTTTTTCTTTTGTTGGTTCTATTTTTGTTTCTGGCTTTATTTTACTATTTATCAGCATTCCTGAGGTTTGGTGGTTCTTTGTTTTCATTTTCCCTCATAACACTCTTCTATATATCTCATAAGGACATTTTGGTGCTACAGAAGTCCACTGAAATTTATCTTGGAAAACTTTATTACTCCATCACATATGAATGATAATTTTGTAGGGTAAAGTATTATTGGCTGTTAGTTTTTGTCTTTAACAATTTTGAATATGTCTTTCCATTCTCTCCTGGATGTAAGGTTTCTACTGAGAAGTCTGATGCATATATTTTTTAAGGTTATGGATCTCTTTCTCTCTAGCAACTTTGTGTAGTTTATCTTGAATTTAACTAGTTTTACTATGATGAGTCTCCATGTAGGTCTTTTTGTGTTTAGAAATTTGGGTGGTCTATTGGCTTGTTGAACTTCCATGGTTATTTTGCAACAAGTCATGGGAAATTCTCTGCTATTACTTTTTCAAATAAATTATCTGTTTCTTTCCCTCTCCCTTCACCTTCTGCTGTTACTTTTTTGAGGTCTTGGGTTTGCCTTTGGGCAATTCATTGTGCCTCCTGCATATCAAACAAATTTTTGTAACTATTATTTTGAGTGTTTTATCTGTTAGGTTGTTCCAATCAGTGTCAATATAATTCTTCTCTGGAGTATTTGTGCTTTATTCACTTTGAGAAATGTGTAATTTATTTCAGGGATTTAGATTTTGGCATGATTTATATGCCTTGTAATCAGTACTGAGGTTTCTATTTCTATTTTTCTTTTATTACTTACTGAATAGTGGTTGCTATTAGTATTCCCAGCCCTTTGGCACTGAGAGCACAGGGTATTCCTTCCTGCTCTCACTGTGGGCAGGTATCTTTCCCCTTACCCGAGGCACACTTTTATAGGTCATTTGCTTGAGGTGAGGATGTGGAGCATTTTCATGCCTGCTCTTCCTTGGTATGTGGGTCTTCCACAATGTGGCATGCTTTTCTTCCTCAGTCCCTAGGTGTGCGGTTAAAGTCAAGGACCCTGGGAGGTCATTGATGCTAATCTCACTGTTGGTGAAAGCCTTCTCTCTCACCTGCAATGCTTCATTTTTGAGTGGGACATTTGCTTTTTTGATGTTGCGTGTATGAGTTCTTTATAAATATTGGAGATTAAGATCTTGTTTGATGTATGTTGAGGACATATCTTCTCCCAGTCATATTTGATTGTCAAATCAATAATAAGCTCTTGCTTTATCTAACTAGTAAATAACCACTTTTAATGCAAATAAGCTAAATTGTTCAATTAAAAACATAAAAGTTCTAAATGGATTTTAAAACAAGGTTCAAGAGAGATGGCTTTTTGTTTTAGTGGTGGTTTCTTTCATTGTGCAGAAGCTTTTAACTTTGATGAAGTCCCAGTCATTTAGCTTTATTTACTTATTTATCTATTTATTTATTTGCTGTAGGCATTACTTCCTAAAGTCGTCTTTGAGGCTGATGTCATGAAGCAATTTTCCTGTATTTTCCTCTATGTATTTTAGGGTTTGGGAATCTTAAGTCCATGTCTTTGATCTATTTTGATCATTTTTATATGGTGTTAATGAGTAATAAGGTTTCACTTTTTTTGCCTGTGTTTTCCAAATACCATTTGTTGGATGCACTTTCTTTCCTTCATTGTAAACTTTTGGTTACTTTGTCATAGATAAACTATCCATATAGGTGTGTCTTTACTTTCAGGCTTTCAATTTTATTCCATTAATTTGTGTTTCTCTTTGTCCCAGTACCATACTATTTTAATGATGATTGCTATGTAATATAGTTTGAAGTCAAGAAGTGTAATTCTGCCACTGTTCTTTTTTTCTGAGAAAAACTTAGGCTATTTGAAGTCTTTTGTGATTTCATACAAATTTCAGTATTTTTAGCTCTATTTCCTAAAAACAAATCCTTGGAATTTTGATGGGAATTGCATTAAATTTGTGCACTGCTTTGGTTATGTGGTCATTTTAACTAACTTTATTCTTCCAATCTATGATCACTGAACATGCCTTCATTCTTTGTCTTTTAATGTATTGTAGTTTAAGTGTACAGATCTTTCACCTCTCTTTAAAAAGAATATCCCCAGGTGTTTTATCTTTTTTGTTATTGCTGCGAATGGGATTTATTCCTTAATTTCATTTTCCCCTCCTTTATTATTTTTACATAGGAATGCACTGATTTTTTGAGTTGATGTTATATCCTGCCACTTTGATATATTCATTTATTGTTTCTAGCAGTTTTTTGGTGGAGTCTTTAGGATGTCCTAGGTGTACTTTGTCATCTGCAAGTAGTGATTATATTAAGTTTTTCTTTTAAAATTTGAATTTTTTAATGTCCCTTTTATTGTCTTATTTATATAGCTCGCAGACAGCAATCAGCAATTACAGAGAAAAGAAAGCAAATAGCAATTTCATAGTATTTTGTAAATGAATGTGCTAAATATTAATTGAATTTAAGATATGAGTGTTTAATGTACATCTTTTGAACACTTAAGCAAAACAAGAAGACTAATTAATGATTATTGAGTACCTACTATATACTAGGAGTTATATAAAATATTGTTCCTATGAGTTTTCAGTTCAAGTTTTTTAAGGTTTCATAGTTCATAAATGCCATAGTCAAGATTCACATGGAGGACTGACTGACTTAAATGTCCATAAATATTTAAATAAATCATTCTACCTCTCTCTAGAGATAAAAAATAATTAAATGTATCAGAACATTTTACTGGACCTTTTGGTTTTTGATAGTATCACTTTTCAAAATAGGGAGCCCATAATTGGAAGAATAAACACAGGTCATTAAGACAGTTTTCTCTCTTGACTCTCATCTGTTCAATTTGCTTCTTATTTTTTAAAGGAAAGGTGAAGGCAGGAAGAAGGTGAGTAGAGGCAAGTAGGAAGGGAGAGGAGGAAGAATCACTTTATTCTATTTAGTTGTTCATCTTGGCTGTACCACCTGACTCTGGGACATAAACCCTGGACCATGTTATGTATGTGGACTGTGCAAAACCACAAGTCCCATTATTCCAGGATGTGCCAATTTGCTTCCTCTTAAACAGAGTATCTGAATGCTGTGGATTATTTGCTTTAAAGAAAAGTGAAAGATTTACTGAGATACATTAGTATGAAGTAAATGAAAGGGATTTCATCAATATAACAACAATTCAATCCTATCAAATTTCCATGGAATTTTTCACAGAAATAGAAAAAAAAAACAATTAATATAAAATGAAGAAATACCCCAACTAGCCAAAGCAATCATCTGCTGGGATGATGAGTAATAGAAGAAGAAACTGAACTGAAAGTAAGAAGAATAAATGAAATACTAAAAAGGATGAAAAAATAAAACAGAATAGAAAAAATTAGAAAATATTAACCGTAGTAAGAGTAAGGTAAATGAAATCAATAAGCCATTAGCTAGACATAAGAAATAAGAGAAAGGACCCACATTGATGAAATTATAAATGAAAAAAGAAACATTAGAATTGAAGCCACAAAATTCAAAGAATCAAAAGAGACAACTATGAATATCTTCAACAAACTGGACAGCCTTAAGAAATGAGAAATTTCTTAGAAACTTACAACATACTGAGACTGAATCAGGAAGAGACATAAAATGTAAATAAATTACTAGAGAGGATACCGAATCAATAACATAAAATATCTCAGCAAAGAAATGTCCAGGATAATGGCTTTTCTGGATAACTTCACCAATCATTTAAAGAATTAACATAAAATGTCTTAAACTCTTCCAAAACAAAAGAGAAAGAAATGCTCTCAAACTCATTTTACAAGGCCACCATTGTCCTGATACCAAAATCAGAAAACCAGAAAAGAAAATTACTAGAATAAAAAACTATGGTATGCCCACTTGTGTGCAGACACACACACACACACACACACACACACACACACACACACACACACACGAGATTAAGAGAGATACAACCAACTTCAATAAAATGCCATCAAACCAAATTCAGCATCACATTTAAAGGACCATATACCATTATCAAATGGGATTTATTACTGGGATAAAAGCATGATTAATCATACGAAAGTCAAGTGATACATCATATTAAGGTAGAATAAAAGAAAATAGTCATATGATAATATCAATAGGCACAGAAAAAGGCACTTGACAAAGTTCAATATCTATTCATAATATTTTAACAGAAAAGCATAGAAGGAACACATCTCAATATAATTAAGTTCATAGGACAAGTTTGCATCATACTCAATGGCAAAATGTTGAAAGCTTTTTCTTTGAGATCAGGTGCAAGACAAGGATGTCCCTTATCAACATAGTACTGGAATTCCTAACTAGAGTAATAAAGCAAGAAAAATAAGTGAAATATTTTAGAATTGGAAAAAAGATAAAAATTTCTCTATTTTCAGACAACTGGGTTTACATATAGAAAATTCTAAAGATTCTATCAAAACACTGTAAGATCTAACAATGGATTCAGTAAAGTCATGATAAAAAATTAAAATACAGAAATCAGTTGCATTTATTATACTAACAAAGAAATTTCAGAAGATATAAAGGAAATTGACCCCATTGTGATGACACATAAAAATACTTAGGAATAAATTGTAAGGAAGCAAATATCTTTATGTTGAAAACTATAAGACATTAATGAAAGAATCTGAAGACACACAAATGAAAAAATATCCCATGTTTATGAATTGGAAAAATTAAATTTGTGAAAATTTAAATACTATCAAAAGTCATCTACAGATTTAATGCAATCTCTATCAAGCATTATTCACATTAGTCAAGATATGAAACAGTTTAATAACTCATTGACTGATGAGTGGGTAAAAATGTAGATATTCATGATGTCACTAAGATAGTGAAATAAGAAATTATTTGCTTCACTCTCCCTCATGAGAAGAACAACTAAGTTATTCAGTAAAGGGACACCCCCTGAGAGAATCCTATAGAATGTGTATAAGGATCAGAGACCAGATATCATGTATGACAGGACTTAAATCTTTGTAAAAAGTTTGAAAGCATAAAATAAACAGGCTACTACAGTCTTCAAAAACTGAAGCAAACAAACTCTGAGGAAGGAGGACAATATGATATCCAGAAATAACACATTATAATAGTCAAATGACCAATTTTCAACAAAAAAAAGCACAAGTCATATAAAGAAAGAGGAAATCAAGTTCCATTTAAAGGGACAAAAGTCAGTGTACAGAAACTATCCTGTATGCCTAAGTATGGACATCATGCTTACCAGATGTTTAAAATCTAATGGACAAGACTGGGCATGTTCAGGCTGGTAAAATGTAAAGTGAGATGCACACAGAATGAGGTGTGAATTCAGTATCCTAAAAAACATATAGCAATGTAAACAGAAGTAATAATAAAGCAATAAAAATAAAAGTTAATGGAAACTTGAAAAAACAAAAGAAACAAGAAAACAGTATAAAAATTGAGAATGTTAACAAAGATAGAAATTATAAAAGGAGTAAAATGGAATTCTGGAGCTATAAAATACAATAATGCAAATGAAAAATTCACTGGAAAGAAAATTGACTACAGAACAATAGATTTATGCAGGAATTAAAAATAATCTGTGAGGCTGAAGTTATGAATCATAATTATGAAGTCTGAGAAGAATGGAAAAAATGAACAGATCTTAGGGGACCTGTGACACAGCAACATACACATCAGCATATTAATTATAGGAGTTTTAGAAAGAGGAAAGAGTTTGAAAACTTTTGAAGAACATTTTCCAAAGTTAAAAAAAAAGCCTAAGCTAAATTCATCACTAGGAGGCCTGCTCTAGAAAAAATATTAATATTTACATGAGAAACACTACTGATAGTCATTGCATAGATAAACGTGCTGACAGTATAAATGTACTTTTGCTTGCACATATTTATTTCTCTTATATAATTTAAAGACACCTGTGTAAAACAATGATATTTATTCTGGGTTGATCAGCATGTAATGTATAGAGATATTATTTGTAAATAAAGGACTTTCTTCACATTCTCAATATTTTTGGTGAATAACTCACTTTGATTTGTCATTTCTTTTCTAAGCTCTTCCCATTGTCTTTAGATGGCTGCATGTATCTTAGTCAGCTTGTTTGTAATGATTATTTTGAGTCCTTTATCTGTTAGACTGTCACAATAAACGTCAATGGATTCCCCCTTTAGGAAGCTCCTTGTGTCTTGCTCTCTTTTTGTTATTTGGGTTTTAGATTTTGGCATGACTTTCTTCTCTGCTTTATATTTAGTTCTGTGACTCCTTTTTTCTGATTTATTACTAGATAGTTGCTGCATCGTTCTTGCAGAATACTCAGAGGGTCTGCATACTGTTGAAATTTTTCAGAGTAGGTGATAGGGCCTGCTTAACTTTTCTATATGCTTCCTTCAAGTGCTTGTTGGGGCTTCGTGTAGGCACTGCTGGGGTAGTCCATAGAGTCACTGAGGATGGAGTTCAGTGTGGCTGGTTCCTTGCACAGCAAGGGCAGCCTGAATGTTTAGGTGGTTCAGGTGAGGGTTGGGGTTAGGAGGCTGCTTAGTCCTCTCTCTCCCTCATTCACTAGTCACTGGGGCTAGCTGGCAGTGGCAAGGGGCCCCATGGGTCCTGGATCCTGGCTGCATAGGGATGGGCTTCCCATTGGTAGCACATGGGGCTTTACTGCTGTTCAGGGGCCTCCCCATACTATGAAGGAGAATCTTAACTAGAGTCATGATATGATAGCACGATTCTATTTGAGTTCTAATAATATTATCATAAAATAACTTTTATCCAGTCCTTATAATGTAGAATATTTATAAAGTGGTGTAGTTTTCATAACTCTTCCCTCAACTGTTAACTTCTCAATGTTCACACAATGAAGAATTTAACCCACTCACCACTGACAGATGTTGAGTTGGAGGCACATTTTCAGATCCATGTTCTATTGAGAAACTCATTACTTGAGCCTCAATGACAATTGGCTAAAAACAAAAATGAAAACATGATAAAATATTGAGCCTAATATGCTATCAAAAGGAAACCATGGTTTGTTTGGCTTTTATAAAACGTTCAGGTATCTTAATTAGCCTTTTAATCTTTTATGTAAAAATCTTCAGACCATAAATTGCATGTGTACAATGGTAGTTACAGAAACAGTTAACATTCACTTAATGCTTCCTATATGTGTGGCATTATTCTATGCTAACTACTTTGATCCTCAGAACAACTTTATGAAGTAGGTACTATTCTTACGTACTTTTAACATGAGAAAACCAAAACTTGGAGAAATAAAGTTGGTTTAAAGTTACACAGCTAGGATTTAAATTCAAGTAGTCTGGTGCTGGAGTCTACGCTTTTAATCACTAAACCAGCTAATAAGTATAGAAATTTAAATTCGACTATATAATAAAGACAAACGAATTGTTGATAGCACTTGCTATATGTCAGGATCTGCTTTTTAGTACTTTATAAATATTAACACATTTACTATGGCTTAGTGCCATATTAATATTACTTCACTTAATTTGGACACTTGGAGAAATATATTATGCATAAAATACTTTGAATTATCATAAATTCTCTTCTATTCCTGGAAAATTCAGGATTAGCATACTTCAAAAGTAGATATAAATGGAAAGACTTGTTTAAAAATGAGGCATTTGTGTGTGTTTAAAATCAGTTGGCAGGTATACAGTTAGATAAATTATCAATGCAAAGAGTTTAAGATATTAGTATCTAAGATTATATGAAAAACACTGAGATTAACAGTCTGAGAAGATAAATTCAGCTAAGAATTAACAGCACTGGGACAAGTCACTGATGTTATGATTAGATAATGTTTGTCTCTGGTGCTTTCAATTACTTTTTCTGTACACTTTCTCCACTATTTTCCAATATTAACTTCCTATTTCCCACAGCTTTCCTTGATGATAATCCTACCACTGCTACGATTTTTTTCAAGTCTCAAAAATGGAATCTTCTAAATTTAGCATAGTGCTGTTCTCTAAGAGTATTTTGAAATAATTTAGCATAGAAAGAGGGTACTAAGTATGGACATAACATAACTTTATTAATAAATAAGATACTTTAGTTGGAGAGTCAAATTCACTTACAAATATCTTCTCTTAGAGAAGAGTTGCTTCGTGTTATATTATGTGGTCCACTATTTTACTATCTCAATGGTAGTTAGCTTAATTGTTAACAGACACAGAATTGGGATCCAAAGATTGTGAATCTTGGCTTTGACACATATAAACTGAATATCTTAGGGAAATTTAAACTCTTTTAAGTCTCAGTTTCCTCATTTGTAAAATAGCGATACTAACTCAAATGATTGTTGGCACATATTGAATGAGGTAATGCAAAAGTGTTTCAGGAAGTGCTAGAAAGCATATAGAGAAAAGGGATTTCTTACACACTACTGGTGGAAATGTCGAAATTTGCAACCATTATAGAAAGCACTATGGAGATTCCTCAAAAAATGGAGAATGGAAATCCCATATGACCCAGTTATTCCTCTGCCAGCTATTTACCCTAAAACCACAACACTAATACCCAGAGATATATTCACTCCTATGTTCATTGCAGGATTATTTATAATAATCAAAAGCTGGAAACAACCTAAGCACCCATTGATGGA
This sequence comes from Solenodon paradoxus, assembly GCA_004363575.1. Classification (NCBI taxonomy): domain Eukaryota; kingdom Metazoa; phylum Chordata; class Mammalia; order Eulipotyphla; family Solenodontidae; genus Solenodon; species Solenodon paradoxus. The sequence goes on from RJWH01003972.1 coordinate 10,097, forward strand.
CAAATGGATAACGAAGATGTAGTATGTATACAAAACTGAATAATACACAGCTATCAAAAGAGATACAATTATTCCATTTTCAGCAACATGGATGGAGCTAGAGGTAATTATGCTTAGTGAGATAAACCAGAAGGAGAAAGACAGGCATCATATGATATTACTCACATATGGTATATAGTCATATCAAAGTATTAAATTAAGTCAAACAGACTTTTAGTCAAAAAGAATAAATCAATGGTTGCAGGAAGAGAAGGAAGAGAGTTGGGGGGCACACTGGGTAAAGATGGTTAATTGTATAGTGAAGGAAAAACTGAAATAGTGGTAACCTTAAAGACCTTAAAGTATTATATACAGACATTCATTCACTATGATATATACTTTAAACTCATGTAATATTATAATGTAATGTTCATTCAATAAAATTAATCAAAAATAAAGTTTTGCACATAGCTACCAAAAATACTTATCAAATGAAAAAAATCACCAAATTAATAGACATCCATATAAATGATGAAGGATATTAGTACTTCAGTTAATGCCTTCAATATTATAACATGTCAGACTATAAAAACTACTGGTAGGGTCTTTACTGTGAAAAGTGAGGGGTACAATTTAAACATGTCTTAGGGAATTGTACTTTATTTATCCTGATGGATGAGTACCCACCATATTGAGTATTTAATTTAAAATGAATACAATCTTAACATATGTGTAAATTAATTTTTAAAATTTGTTGATTCTTGCTTACTCTAGACATTAGCTAGTATTTGTTACGTTTATGCTCAGTTATTAAAACTATTGCCATCCATTTAGCAAAAAGCTAAATTCAAACATGTTCACTTTGAAAGTTATAGTGATTTAATAACACCTTTTACATTCTTAGTAGTTTCTCAGTAGAAAATACAATGTTAATAGATTAGAGAAAAAAATGGATAGATAAAAATATCCTTAATTATTTTAAATTAAAAATTGAGGGTAACAGTTTTGACAAAAAAACTCAGAAAGAAAAGAGGGTTTTCAACCTTTATTTTGACTTTGTTATTAAAGTGAAACCATGTATTAATCTTCATTCAAATATAGTGGGAGAATTGAAAACAGCAATTCATGGGCTTTACTCCTCCAAGTGAGATTAGTCTGAGTACTGAACATAGTGCAGGTGAAACTGTTAAAGCACAGGTGGATGTAATAAAAGAATAACACCTTTTAATATTAAAGTAGCCTAAAATTTTACCTTATATCAACTCTTTCATTTCATGTTCTTTAATTCATTTTCTAATTTACCCCATGTTGAATAAGTAATATAGTTTGAAATTAAATGTCAGATATTTGAATTGATAAAAAAATTAATTACATGGTGAACAGTGGCTACATCTTGGAGAGGAACTTTCACTTTTAACCTTATCAAATTGAAAAACTGTTGGCAAATTAATCAATTAATCATTTAAAATAAACTATAACATTTACTTTTTTACTTGTTATAGAATTCATATTTAGGCTATAAACAAAGCATTTTAAATCCTGCTTAGTGTACCATATATAAATATGTACTATAATATAGTGTATCATATATAAATATGTACTATAATATAGTATAACATATGAAATAATTTTTACTGAGATAATATTGCATTATAACAGTATATACATTCAAGTTTCATCATTATCAATCAACATCTTTATATAATACATTGTTTACCAATTAAAGTTCAATTCTGTCCTTCACTATATACTGATCCATTTTACCCTAAAAGGTTTGTGATTTTTATTTGTTTAGTTGACATATTTTTCATTTTTAAAATGTAAGCATTTTTAAAAAAATCTTTTTTATTTAAATCTGCTATATTTATCAATAATACATCATAGTAATACAACAGTTAACAGAACTCAGCAATTTTTCTTACTAACTTTTTACAAGGCTAGCTTCAGAATATTAACAGGATACGTAATGCAATAAGCTACCGAAACATATTTAATTTGTATTCGATGATATTTATCATAAATGAAGGGACACAGAAAACATTTTTAAAAGAACAAGTCATTTCTTGAGACGAGGTACCAGTCAAATTTACAAATCAACTACTAATTATATTTCCAGCATCTCAAGGGCAAAAACCATATTGTATTTATCTTTGATAACTATTTTTAGCATGTACTCCATAAATATTTGTTGAAATAAATAAAATAATAAATTCCAAGAACTGAAGACACTTTGAAGTAAAGGAAATGCATTGTAAGATTCAGGAATCCTATGAGCTTATATTAATTAAAATAAAAAATAATCAGTGTAATTTAGAACAATATACTAATGCTTTATCAAATGCAATATTAAAATCAATTATCTATAGCTTTTACAAAAATATCTCAGAAAAATGGGGTTCATACAGTGACAAATGTCAATACATGTGAATGAGTACAGCATCAAAACAAAATCTCAGAGCTGAGACACACTGGAAATAACATTAAGATACAGAGATTAAAAACAAATCACTCAAGGTCACACAGCAACAGATATTACAGAAATCAAAACTAAAGTCATTAAATTTTATTAACCAAATACTATACATAGTTTGACAGAAATAAGTGAATATGACACAAAAGACATGACATGTACCAAAAGAAGTACTAACAAAGTGCTAAAAGAATTGAACCAAAAACAAGTTATTTTCAGAGAAGTGAAGTAGTGTTATAATTAAAAATCAGGAATCTAGAATCATAATGCTAAAGTTTAAATCTTACTCAGCTGCTTTTTGCTATATAACCCTGAGCAATTTATTCAATGTGTATAAAATTTCTCATCTAGAAAACAGGGATAATAACAACATAGATTGATTCAAATTAAATTTGTGTGTGTGCATGCTTTTATATATATATATATACGTATATATATACGTATATATATACATATATATATGGAACATTTTTGGCTTATTGTAAATATAGCTTATTCCACTACAAGGTATGTCTGTTTACTACAAATTAGCTCATATGCAACCGGCAAAGGGAGGATTGTGTCAGAATGAATTTAAAATTGTAATATACAATTTTCCTTAGCATGTTAAATCTTTGTAGTTGCCAAGAACAATTTTTTTTATTTTATCACAAAGAGAAAGCTTTAATAATAAACACAGATATTAAGAAAGTGCTAAAAATCCCACAGAAGTACCTTCCTTTACTACCAGCAGGGTCTTCAAAAACCAATACATTTTCCTCTGAGTTTAAGTGTCTTGGTATCTGGAAGTTACATTTCTCCTTGCGTTAACAAAAAAAAATTAGTATTTTTTTTTGCTAGCAGGTTCCGCTTGAATCATATTTTCAATGTAGATGAAACTAATACCTACCAAAAGCAACTATATTTAAGGACTAAGATCTTGAAAGAAGAACTATGAGCCCCATGTTATAAACCTGCCAAAAAATGTACTATTTTAGATTGCTTATGCTAATGGAGATTTTAGCATATAATTTTATTAGGGTTGTTGTTATTTTGGGATTAAAGTTATAAATTTACACAGATTCTGCTATAATAATCTGCCATACTTTATTTTTCCTCTATGTCTATTTTTTTTGTGTGTTCAATTTGTAGAAGATGAGGGGTATTCTTTAGCTTTTTTAAATCAACACATTTATGGTATTACAGCAAAAAAAGAATTCATCAACAGATGTTAGTAACTTATCTTTGACAAGTGATAATAAGAAATTCATGAATGATATTATAAATTGGGCTTAAAAGAATAGCAACAAATTAAAAAAATAGAAATTGTTGAGAATGGTTTCAGAAGGAAGAGAATTAAGAATGACATAGAATAGAAAAGGAGTGCACTAAGGATGGTGAATTTATTCTATTTTCCTGGTGGCAAACAAAATCATGGGACATGATATTAGAAATGTAGATCAGCCCTGAACTGCATAGTAGAAAATAATAAAGCTGCTTCTAGATTATGAAGAGAATTTTTTTTTTTTCATTTTTAAGGTATTTTGTTGATCTGCTCTAGACTCACTGAAGTTCTATTAAAACTGACAATCTTTTTTTTATTATACTTTGACTTTAAACTTTCAGATTTAAAATGTACTATTTGCTTTAATCTTTCTAAATATTTGCAAATTATTACTTTCCCAATTTAGCTATATCTAAAACACAGCTTAAGAGGGATCAAGAGTGGAAATATAGGGCATCCTAATGCATTAAACAAACTTGAATAAATGGAGTAAAAACCAAATCAGCAGATTTCTATCTATTCCATTCTAGTCACAAGAGAATTTAAAAAAATTTCCTGCTCCACTATATATACCCCAGTTTCCTAACTCCATATCCAACTTTTAATTACTGATATTTTCTCTTGAACTTTATATTAAGAAGTCTAGGGATTAGTTCCAAGATGACAGACTTTTAAGATCTCAGGCTCCCTCCTCCCCACACCACAACAAATAAAACATATATTTGGTAACCACAATCTTTGAAAATATATGGAACCAGCATCTTTACAGAGAGTGAAGACATACACCTCCATAAAAGTTAGGAGAGGCCAATCTGTCTTGGAGCCACATCACTGTGTTCTGAGATACAGGGACAGCAGGTGGAGTCTGGTGAAACTGAACAGTTACATATCAATAATCACACTAATATTAATGGATTGAGCTCACCAATCAAAAGTCACAGAGTGACCAAATGGATAAGAGATATATTATAATTACATTATCACTTTTGGTATTATTAGCCAGTAAACACTAACATGTTACATAAGTTACAAACCATTGTACTAACCAAGATTTGTCTTGAACATTTCAAATATATACAGCAAAAGTGAAGCCCAAAAGATTTAAACATAAACTATGTTTCCACCAATAAATCTTATGACTTATTAACTTTGATGATCCTTTATAACTTTCTTCAATCCATTAACATTCTCCGTAGTATGAATGAAGCACTTCTATTTGTTCAAAGCCTTGGAAAGCTGAAATTTGATGCATACAAGTTATTTCAAAATTATAAAAATACTTGACATGCTGTTAAATTCTAAGAAAATGAATGTTGGCTGCTATATTGGACTTCAGAACAAGAGACTATTCTCAGAAGATAAAATTAAAGTTATAAATCTATGTTCAAAATGGAACAAAATGATCATTTGTTTGAAATGCCATCTGAAGTGAACGGCCATTATACATTTTTTTCAACTTTCCTAATAACATGAGTTAATTCTGCTTTCTCCATTTCCATCTGCCTCAAAACTCAGGGAAAAGTAAGGAAAGAATTAACAGTGGATGGTGTTTAAAAATAGCCCTATTTGATTTCCACGTTTGTATGTAAAATATGAAAGAAAAAATTCAACTTTTGTTTTAGATTAATAGAGAAGGAAAATTATAATTGTTAATTTGTCTGCCTTTTTGACTTTATGAAATCTAGAAGTGACTGAGGAGTTACCCAAATAAAAACAATAACATAATTCACTATTAGTTCTGAGACAAGAGATTTCTCCTAGTTCACTATTGTCTACAATATTTCAAACCAACTTTCTCTCTTGCAATGGGGTGACAGTTCCATTCTCCCTGCTCACAATCCCCAGCAGGCTCAGGATTATCATGGAATTGTTTGATTTTATTTAAATTAAAAAGACAAAAAACTGAGAATCAGTTACATAGATGTTTCCAATTATAAGTAGAAGCATTTTTTTAAAAAGTTTTCTTAGGGTACGGAAACATAACTTCATTATTGAGATTTACTGAAATTTCTTGGTTGTTGGTAAACATTTATTTTAGCCAGATGAACACTGGAGCTACTATAGCATCTTATAAGTAAAAAAAATCATGATAATCACAGAAAATATCATCTTCTATAAGTCACTACTAATTGCTCACTTATTAAGATGAATTATTTTGTACTCATTGACTGCAAAACAGTATTTTCATTGTCCATTCGGGCTTTTGCTATCTAAAACAGATCAATAAGGAATTTATTTAAAATGAACCCATGATCAAGGAATTTAAGACTGATTCTTGCCAGGTTAAAATAACAACTCTTTTACTTCACAGTACTTTATTAAATTGAGAACCACTTGAGATACAGGACACATTCAGTTATCAAGTAGAGTGCCTGGAACATAGCAGGTAGTCAAAACAGGTTTACTGAAAATAAATCAGTTATAATTGAGTTTAGACTTGTAGGAGAAGTCTTAGTGAAGATCAGAAGTTTTCAGTATCTGAAAAATTTTAAACCATGGGAGTTTCCCTAAGAGAAAAAATTCAAGACTAAACAGTGCTTCTCAAACATTGGCCTGTATCAGAATTTTTGAAAGTTTGTTAAAAATTACACATTTTGAGCCTCATCACTACAGATTCTGAGTCAAAAGGTGTGGGTATACAGTTCAGGAACTGCATTTTAGGCAAGTGTCTCTGTTTTTATACATGCGGTCAAAAGACCATACCTTGAGAAATATTGAATCAGAGGGAAAATAAAAATAAAAACAAAAAGAAAACAAAATAAACTTCAACCTCAGGAAAAAGTATGGGAGAATAGCAACATTCATGGAATCAAAATTAATTCAATCAAGGACACTGAGAAAAATGATTTGATTGTGAGAAGAAACAAAAGCCAATGAGAGATAGAGTTTCAAAAAAGGAATGATCAACTGTATGAAATACTGTTGGTAAATAAAATTAGGACCGAAGTTTCTGTAATGAGGGCAGAATCTTTTTTTTAATATAGTACTTTTATTAATATTTCTTTTGTTTACAAAACCATACTCATTTTTAAGATATTGAATTCATTTCTCAGTATATGAGTATTACACACCACACCTACCACTAGAGTTCTAGCATCCTTTACCATCACTCTCTGTCCTTACCTCCTACTCCCATGCCCTGGCAGCCATCATCTGGTGTCACTGGGGTTTAACTGTTCGCTTCATTTCATTATATTCCGCATATGAGTGAAACCATTTTTGCTTAACATGATCCCCTCATTTTGAGTAGTAGACTGGAAGTGAGTGATTCATAACCAGACTGTCTTTTTAGAAATCTTTACTTAGCAGTGAAGAAAAATGGAAATGAAATTGCTAAACAAAGACAGAATAAGGAATATTTTATTTGGGAGGTTTGAGAGATTTAGGTGTAACAAGATCCATGCAAGGAGTAAATGAGAAGGAAATTTAAGAAGTGAAAATGGAAAAACAAAGTGCTGGAGGACATCAGAAGATATGAGGACTGTACTTAGGAGAAATCTCCTCTGGAGGAAGAAGAAATAGGTTGCCTATAAACAAGAGTCAATTTGAAAAGTGTGCAGGAAGCTGAAGAGGCTCATAATTTTGCTTTATTTATTTTGAATATATGTTATAATTAGTGCATGTAAGTTTAAAATTGTTTTATCTTTTTGATGAAACAAACCTTTTAAGAAATATCCATCTTTTTCTCTAGAAACGTAGTTGCCTTAAAATCTTCTCTGTCTAATAGTCCAATTCTTTTTAGTAACTGCATGATATATAATTTTCTCCATCATTTTTCCTTCAAACATTCCATATTTTTATGTTTTAGGGAGGTCTTATGTAAGTAGCCCATAGTTGGAGTTTTCTACTTAGTGCAAGATTACTTTTATTTTAATTAGAACATTTAGTCTGTTTACATTGATTGCTACTACATATATATATAGTTAACATATATACTTATATATAAAACATATATAAAACATATATACTTTTAAATATATACATATATATGTTTAAATCTAATACCTTCTTACATGATTTTCACTTGCCCTGCCTATTTTTAATGTCTTTTGCTTCTCATTTCTTGCTTTCTTTTCAGGTATTATTTCCCATTTTATCCTTTATTGCTTGATAGTTATATATTATTTCATTATTCTTTTAGTGGTTACCAAAATCATACATGGCTTATCAAAGTACTTCTGTACTTCTTGAATAGTGCATGGATCTTCAAATATTTTAACTCTACCCTCTTACCTCTTTATTTGATTCTGTTGTAATGAGTTTAACATCTACGTATTTTAAAACCTATGTACCTATTATTTTAATTTTACACAGCAAATAATAATTTATTATTTATATACATATTTGCCATTTTGTGCTGATACTCAGTTATTCCTGCATCCTTAGACTTCCATCTGGCATCATTTTTCTTCTTCTGAAGGACAATCTTAAGTTGAGTATACACTGATGACAAACTCTCACCTCTTTTGTCAAAAAAGTCTTAATATTACTTTCATTTTCGATATTTTCATGGGATACTGAATTCTATGTCGGTATTATTTTTTTTTTGAAAAATACTGATTCACTTTTAAAAACAGTATTTTATTTTATTCTGGCTTGCATTGCTTTAGAGTCTAGGTTTTCCATTTTCCCCAGGACCTTGGTAACATTTTTTCATTAATGCTAGACATCTAACATATTTGAAATAATTAAAAAAATCGTAAAACTTTTCTGGTTATTCTAACCTGGAAGGTTGACATAAAGTACCAAGTTCATCATGACTGGAGGTATTCCCAAGAAGTTCATAATTAATTGTCCCAATATTTTTGGTGCAGGAGGAGGCGAGGCCATAAGTTGAGACTGAAAGGCGGCTGGAATGGGATAGGGGATCTTTTTTAGAAATGAAATTTTGGATTAGCTTATGAGCATAAGTGATATTGATAATCCAAATAAACTCAACAGTATTGGAGATAATCAGGGACAGAGAATGATATAATGTACCTGGGTTTCAATTTATTAAATTGAAAAGTCAGTATGAAAACAGTTACTTCCTTGTCTGTCACAAAGTCATTTTATGGACCAAATGAGATAAGGATATATGTTTCAAAATGATGAATGTTAAAGTAAATTATGATGTGGTATGAATATTGTCTATGCTCTTGCAGATTTTTAGTAATTGAATTTAATCTCACTAAACTAAAAATTATTCCTTTTCTTATTCAAAATCACAAAATGCAAGGAATTGTGTCTTCCAGAGTTTATTTTTTGGCCCATGGACATCCTTTACATTTTCATTCACAGAACTGACATCTACTGTCACATTATTATGGCTGGAAAATATGCATGAAGGAAGTCTATGAGCAAGCAAGTAACTAATCATATCACATTTAGGGCAAATTAGAGAGAGGGTGAAGGTAAAGATGTGTGATAGAAGGGAGAAAGAATAGAAACAAAGAGCTAGTTTGAAACCAGTATTTCCTTCTTTAATTTAGCATAGCTAGCAATCAATAGTCTCACGTGGCGATAGAATCTGAAATTTTGTTCGGAATATAGATAGGCAAAACCCCCTTTTTAGAGACGAGTGATAGATTTTCAGTATGTAAAATAATGGTGTATTTTGGGAACACAAAAAACTTCTTTGAGACAATACATCTTTACAATGAAAATACCATGTATCCATGCAATATTTCAACACACAGACATGTATTTTTCTATTCTATCTTTCCTTACACTTGGAAATTATTATACTCGATTTATTTTAAAATAAATTTTTGAATGTTAAAAAATGTTAAATAAAGATTCCTTTGACTTATATAGTTACTTCTTATATTTTTCCATTTGTAAACTATTTAGGTTGATTTTCCTTCCATCTAATCATGTGGGGGCAACTTTCTTCTGTATTTAGTTAGTCTTCTCAAGAAGACTTGGTGCTTTCTACTCACATCTATCAATTAGAATGCTGCATATTCTAGATACAATTAAATATTGTGTCTTCAATTTTTGTTCTGAATTGCTGATGCTGATGAACAAGCGATGGCATACACGTCACCATTTCCTGAAATATGAAATTTTGAAATTGACTATGATATCATTGACTATTCATAGCATTGTAATGTTGCAAACATTGGAAGGAAACAGAAAACAACAAAAACAAAGAAACTCTTCGGGCTCATCTTTGTGGTTCAGGTAACTAGGTACAGACCATGTAAAGCCTATGGAGCTGGATTGGAGACCTAGGACTTGGGGTAAAAAAAAGGAACAAAAAACAAACCCCTTTATTTATTGCTGTGCTAAAATAGAGAAGATTTGATTGACATTTATACATCTTTTATAAATTATTATGTTAATGAAAAATCACTTAAAATAATATCTTACCACTTGAACTTCAGGTGGGTTATCCTCAGAGGTAATAAATTCTGAAATTTCTGTTTCTGGTTCTTGAAGATTAGGTGGCAGAGCAATTATGTAATGACAGATTTTAGTCACATTCTTGCACTGTAAAAGAAAACAAAAAGATGCATAAAAATTCTATCATCATTAATTCAGTTCAAATATGTAATTCCCATCAAATTCATTAAATGAAAAATATATTCATATTTATGTTCAGGGAAATATACAATATGACTCACCAATGGGATGAAAACTATAGTTGTTTACAGAGTAAGTCAGGTGTATACTATCAAAGTAAAAAACCAGTCTTTATTTTTTAGAACTTTTCAATTTAGGCATAGGCAACACGTAGATGAGTGAGAAGTTAAAATGTACTTTTAGTGTTCATATATTTTGAAAAAATAAATGTTCATGGAAATTTCAGAAAACATAGTGGAGATTAAGGAGAAATTAACTTTCACCCAAAATCCCACACACAGGGAAACATGATAAATATTAAATTGATTAATCATGATATCTATAGCTATCTACGTATTATGGCTTTTTTTCACCACTTCTACTTTGGATTTTAAAATTTAATTTGATATTTATTACAGTAACTTTGATTTATAAAATCATATAATCTGATATGTATAGGTTCCCCACTCTTCACAGACATGACAACACACACTTTCTACCAACAAATTATCAAAAGACCTTCACCTTTGTGCATTTGACCCCACTACCACTTGCTCCCACCACCAACTCCATTCCCTACTGGTGAACTTAATTCTATTGCTAAATATCCAAGGGCTGGTTTTTATTTAGTTTGTTCCTTTGCATCCTTTCTTTATATTCCGCATATGTTTGAGACCATCTGGTATTTTTCTTATTCTGACTTATTTTACTTAGCATAATACCTTCTAATCTTACCCACATTGTTGAAAAAGACTGGATTTCATCTTTTTAAGGGATAGGTAGTATTATTAGTGAATATATACATATCTGCATTATCCATTTATCAGACAATGGACAATTAATTTCCAATTCTTGACTATTGTGAATATTACTTCAATAAACATCTGGTGCATATAGCTCTTCAAATTAGTGTTTTTGTGTCTTTTGGGTAGGTACCCAGAAGTGGAATCATGGGTTCTTATGATATTTCCATTCTCAATTTTTTGAGGAATTTCCATACTGCTTTCCATAAGGCTTACACCAATATACACTCCCACAGTGTAAAAGTGTTCCAAGTTCTTAGTATCTTTGCCAATATTTGTTGTTATGAGACCTTTGAATATAGCCAACCTCACAGGTGTATTATCTCATTCTTGTTTTGATTTGCATATCCCTAATAACAAGTGAGGGAGAACATCTTTTCAAATGTCTATTGGTCATCTGCATGTCTTTGGAGAAATGTCTAAACAATTCTTCTGCCCATTTTAGAATGAATTGTTCTTTTTCTGTTGTTGAGTTTTATGAGTTCTTTATAATTTGGGTATTAAGGTCTTGTCAGATAAATAAAATGCAAATATCTTCTCCCAGTCAATAGGTTGTCTTTTTGTTTTGTTGATGGCTACTTTCTTGTGCAGAAACTTTTTGATTTAATATCCCTTGCTACTGGAGTTGTCTCCAAAGACCTTTATAACACTGACCTCATGAAGTGTCTTGTCTAGGTTGTCTTTCAAGTATTCTATAGGTTTCAGTCTTATATTGAAGTCTCTAATTCATTTTGAATTAATTTTTATGTATGGCATTAGTGATCTAATTTCATTCTTTTGCATGTTGCTATCCAGTTTTCTCAACACCATTTATTGAAGACTTTCCTTTCTTCATAATATGCTTTTGGCTCCTTTATCATAAATTAACTGATGATATATGAGTGAGAATATTTCTGGTGATTCAATTTTATTCCATTGATCTTTGTCTCTGTTATTATGCTAATACCATAGAGATTTTGGTCACTATCACTTTGTAGTATAGCTCAGTATCTGTAAATGTGATATCTGAAGTTTTGGTTTTTTTTACAGGATTGCTTTGACTTTTCAAGGTTTTTTCTGATTCCATAAGAATTTAAAAGTATTTTTTATTCTATTTCCTTGAAAAATGACAGAAGGATTTTGATGGGGATTGCATTAATCCTATATGTTGTTTTAGGTAAGATGACCATTTTAACAATGTTAATTAGTCTCAGCCATGAGCAAGGAATATCTTGGATCCCTCTGTATCATCCTTATTTCTTTTAAGAAAGTTTTATAGTTTTCATTGTACAGGTTTTTCACCTCTTTTGTTAAGTATATTCCATAGTATTTTATTTTTTTGTCTTCTACTATGAATGTTTTCTTGATTTCATTATCTTCTATCATACAGTTTATGCATAGAAATGAAATGGATTTTTTGTGTATTGACTTTGAAATCAGTTTACTCATTAATTCTAGTAGTTTTGAAGCTATTAAAGTTTTCTACATGTATAACCACATCATCTGCAAATAGCAATAATTTTATTTCTTTCTTTCCAATTTGGATTCCTTTTATTTCTTCTTCTTGACTGATTGTTCTAAGACCACCAGTACGACGTTAAATAGCAATGGTGAGAGTGGGCAGCCTTGTTTTATTCTTCATCCTAGAGGAAACACTTACGATTTTTCACAACTGAGTATGATGTTGACTGTGGGTTTAATCATATATGGCCTTTACTATGTTGAGGTATGTATCTTCTACCTAATTTTAGGTAGGGCTTTTATCATAATTGGGTGCTGAATATAGTCAAAAGCTTTCTTTGTGTCTATTGATAAGATCATAAAAGTTTTCACCTTACTCTTGTTGAGGTGGTGTATAACATTTACAGATTTTCACATGTCAAACTATCCTTGCATTTCTGGGATAAACGATACTTTTTCATAATGGATGATTCTTTTGTGCATTGTTGGATTCAATTTATTAATATTTTGTTGAGACTTTTTTCATCTATTTCATTAGAGATATTGGTCTGTGATTTTATTTCTTGGTGACATCTTTATAAGCTTTTGGTACCACTGCGATGTTTGCTTCATAGAAATATTTAGACACATTGCCTTTTCTTCAATTTTTTTGGAAGTTTGAGAAGAATAGAAATTAATTTGTATCTTAAGTGTTGGTAAAACTCACTAGAAAATGCATCTGGTCCTGGACTTTTAATTTTGGGGAGACTTTTGAATGACCTAATCAATGTCATTGCTCATGATAGTTCTTTTCAGTTTTTCTATTTCTTCTTAATTCAATCTTTTCTAGATTGCACATTTCTAAAAATCTTGCCATGTCTTTGAGTTTGTCTAGCTTATTGGTATAAAGGTGTTCATAGTAGATTCTTATAATGTTTTAGGTTTCTGAGGTTATCTTTTAAAGCTTTTCACCTTTCATTTCTATTTATGAGAATTTTTCTTTTTTTTTCTTAGTGAGTTTAGTATGACTATTTCAAAGTGTACTTTTAACAGGAATTTTTGTATATATTCTACATGAGTATGTAGAACATATAAGAATATAGACTATATAAGTACCACATGTGCTTAGAGGGGTCAAAGTCATCTCCTTTAAATTTGGCAAATTCACTAAAAGTAAATTGAACTGAGTGGATTTTAATATTTTGATATAACACATATAATTTGATCCTGAAATGTCAGTAAGAGTTAAGAAAGGAAACATAAAAGAAATTATAAATAATGACCTAAAACTACCTACTTACTTATTAGTAAATCTAATGGGAGGGGATCTTTTATTAAGAACATATAAAATAATTAAGTCTAACATTGGTTTCAGGTAAAAGGATCCAGGGAAAACACAATGATTTGAATGGTTAAAGAGTGTAATACTTTACAGTCTTGACTTTACAAAAATTCTATAGATAAAAATACTTATGCATACTTGTATTAAATATATATGTTATCCTACTAAATATTTCAATTTGTTGTGTGCATTTTAAGTGTAAAGTTATAAATATGGCATATTATACATATATGTATATATTTTGATTTTTTAAAAACAGAATCAGAAAATGCTTAATTTGAATATTATATTAAATAGCTTCTAGCTTAATTCCTTCATTTTAAAATAGGAAAGCTGAGGCTGTTACAATATAAGTTTTGTGGTCCAAGAGGCAAGGTCCATGTCTTTATTCTCTCTATATCCCTTTCATCGAAACTCTGTGCCTAGAACATGAAATATTTACTGGAAGAATTAAATTCATTCCTAATAGGAACTTCATGCTTCAACCAGTGATTTTCTTAATTATTATAAGTAAGTGCAACATGTTTGCTCCTATCTCCATATAACTCCTTTTGATAGACAAATCCCTGCCTTCACCTTTTTCTAGCCAATATTTTTCCAATTTTCAAAACCTAATTGGGTCCCAGCTTTATTTGTGAAATCATATAGGTGATATTAGCCTTTATACACTATTATTATCATTCCTCTCATTTCATTGCAGAGCAATCTACCATCTAAATCTTTAACTTTGACCACACGTGTATAGAGAGAAGATCAGGGTAGCTGGTAGGAAAATAATTAATCATACCATAATGAGATATCACCTCACACCTGTAAGAATGACTACTGCCAAAGAGACAAGAAATAACAAGTGTTTGGATGGATGTGGAGAATAGGTCACACTTATCCACTGTTGGTGGTGATGAAAATTTGTACAAATACTATTGAAACAGTATGGATTTTCTCAAAAATTTGAAAAATATAACTATAATTTGATCCAGAAATTCCAGTTCTCTAATTCAACCTTTGAAGAAATGAAAACATTAATCTGAAAAGATACCAACACCCCTATGTCCATTGCAGGACTACTTTTAAAAAAGCACATAAACAACCTAAGTGTCCATCTATGGATGAATGGATAACAAAGTATGATTACAGATATTTAATAGAATACTATTCAGCTATAGACGGAATGGAATCTTGCCCTTTGTGACAACATAGATGGATATTGAGAGTATTACGCTAAGCGAACAAAGTCAGAGAAGGACAAATATCATATGATCTCTTTTATATGGGTTACCTAAAAACAAACAAGATCAATCTCATAACTACAGAGAATAGGTTGATTGTTGCCAGAGGCATGGGGCAGAAGGTGGGCAAAATTTATTAAGGAGATCTAAAGGTACAAACTTTCAGCTATAAAATAAATATGACATATGGATATAATGTACTGCATGGCAACTACTATTAATAATACTATATTGCACTATTCTAAGTTGCTAAGAGAGTAGACCTTAAAAAATCCTCATCAAAAGAAAAAATATTTGTAGTATTGTATGGGCATGGATGTCAACTAGATTTCTAGCGATTATTTTTAATATATAACATACATATATCATTATATGTAGAATCATTCCATACACCTAAAACTAATATAACATCATATGCCAATTGTACCTCAATACAAAAAGAATGAAGCAGATCTTTCATGTTTGTATTAATCATGGAACAAGGAACAGTCATTAAATGATACCAAATTGCTTCAGCAATATAGTTTTATAAAACTATAGTTGGAAAATGTTGGTGGATACCACAGAGCACAGCCTCATCTGATTCTTCAGTTTGTTTGTTGGGTCTCCTATTTTCCCAATTAGGCCATCAAAACTTATTTTCCAAGTTAGGTTATACCATACATTCTTTTCCAAATTAAGATATCCATTCTTTAAAAACATATTTTGTAATATGTAAATATGTAAATTCTGTAAGATAGTGTGTATAGAATAACTATAATAGACATCCATGCACACCTAGAAAGTAAAAATCCATCTGATAGTAGTACTAATTAAGAAACATCCTGGCCCCTTTTCCTTTCGAAACTTAGTCCACCACTTTCCTACCTCTACTTTGACTCTGGAGAGATCAAATACCAGCAAGCAAGCAAGAAATCAAAAAAGAAGCAGCAAACCGCCCCTAAAAAACTGCACATTCTTGCTTCCAGAAGATCATAAATTGGTGAGGGGATTAGGTACAACTTTGAAAGAAATTTTGAATTTCTGGTTACTACATGAAACATGATATTCTAAGTAACTTCAGGGATTTCCATTACCTAAGAATGGGCAGGCAAGTCTTGAATGTGATAAACTGTCATTTTCATTATGTTGTAAATAAATAGTGAGAAATAAGAATAAATGCTTTAATGATGCCATCCCATATATCTTGTGTATATTGTATTTTGATTACACCTAATATTACCATTATATTATATTTATCTATTGCCTTTTTGTAAATGATATGTGTTTGCTGGAATTGAGGAATTCAATTCACCTTGAAAAAATATAATATGGGTGTTGCTGAAATTGTTAGAATAACTGTGATAACATGTTTCTTCACCTATCTTTGGGAGAAATTTTAAATGGTGTACTTTGATTTCTCTTACCCTTCTTCCTCCCTACACCTATTCTTTTTGTCAGCATAAGGGATACCATTGCAACTTGCTGAAGAAAAATGGCCTAGATCTAAGTAAAAATAATTAAGGCATGAGCCATCTCCATCACTCTTTCCATCTTACTGAAAACCATAGCTTCTATTCCTAGTTTACTGTGAGAATGCAGAACAGTGATACAAATAGTGGCTAGTTGTTAATAAAGCCTCAAAAATACAAAATTACTGTATTTTTGTCTGGCATAAACTAGTTTCAAATTTATAAACAGAGTACCAATTTATTGAATGTCTTCCCCACCCTGAGTCCTATTTTCTTCCTGAAAAACACAGAAAAATGTCTATAATTTAAAATTAGCAACTTATTGTGAGGGGTAATAAAAAGCAACAGAATGATGCATTAAAGTGACAAACAGTATCATCCCTTAAGCCTTCCATAGACTGTAGTCAAGGTGAAGAATGTTAGGTTGACCTCTAAAGATTGATCAGAGAGCGAGACAGTGCAAAAAGCTGTTCAGTCTAGCACTATCATATTGTTTCCTCTCAAAGTAGTAAAAGAACCAGAAAGAATAGAAAAAAATTAATTTTTCCTGGCATTTCTCATGATTTAAACAGTCCACTATTTTTACTGAAACACTATCAGCTAAACAAAGTAAGACATGCTCCAGTTGAATAACTTACTTATAGTAAAAGATACTCAGATTGTGATCTGAACTTTGTTTCATGCTTCTTAGTTATGACATAATTTATGCTATTATATAAGTTTACTTAATGCTAATATTTGTTTTACAGCATGGCCATTGTTATGATCCAGATAGTGATGTGGGTAATAGGATCAGAAAGTCACTAAGTTTGGCTTATACCATTTTTATCTCTTACCTTAATATAGTTGGTAAATGAAATATAGGAATGGACAGAATTAATTTGTTCAATACTGAACTAAACCCAATTTTTGACCCTATAATTTTCCATGTTCTCACTCAAGGAAGCGAAAGGATGCTAGAGATCAGTTTATGATTTTGGATACTCCATAAGGAAGTAAACCATAAACAATAAGAAACATTGATCCAATTTACTTAGGATCTTCTAATGTATACCATTTAGTAAGTATCACTTTTTTTCTTGAAAACTGTTATGTGCTAACAATATATTCACTCAATGTGTATTATTTGTATGTACAATTATAAAAATGGTCTTGTCCCTCTATAATGACATGTCAAAGAAACAGCTATGCTAGTACACCTAGATTTTCCTAGATACATTTTAACATCTCTATTCAACAACTTAGTAGGTTTTAATTATATACATTCATCTGACCATTTCAAAACTTTTTATTCTTTTCTTTTAAAGAGAAAGTGCAGGCAGGATGAAGCTAAGTAAGCAGGCAGGTAGGGAGAGGAGGAAGAAGCAATTATTTATTTATTTAGCTGTTAATCTTGATTGGTCACCCCAGCCCTAGGATGAAAACCTGTGTCCTTGAGATGCATGTGGACTATGTCTGGTGACCTTATTGCTAGGTCACAAGGTCAAGCACCCATCTTTTATTCTTAGTAAAATAAATACTTTAATTATGAGTGGACCCTCTTGGTTTGTTTCACTAGTTTCCCACATTACTAAAAATGTGACTTTTTAGTATAAACACTGAAGATTTCAAATCAAACCAGTTTAGAATCTAGGGAGTGTGTACTGAGTGGTTATTATGCATTATAGTATAGGTAGTATACTATAGTAATAGTATAGTAAAGTAGTATAGGCAGGGTTTGACCCTGCACTGCTGGAATCGACAACTCTATGATAATTTTCTTATTTTTAAGTAGGAATGGGAAAAAGAAAATGTCATTTACTAAAGAGAACTAAAATTTGAGTCAGAAAACAAATTTAAGGGTCAGTTCTGTTCCTTTTAAAAATTGTGATCTCTGAAATAATTTAACCTTGATAGTGAGAATAATAATATTGACAAGGTTGTTGTGATATTCATATAATATTAATAGTACTTTGAAAATAAACTAGACTGTACGTATAAGACAATTATATTAGTAATAAGGTTCATTACATATAATGTGTTTTTTAATCATTTATATTGCAGGGATAAATTATAAAATTAACACTCAAGGGTATATTAAAAAATTTGAAGCTCTTGAAATAGATATGCCAGAAATTTCTAAAGAACATTGTTTTCATTAAAAAATTATTTATTTAACTTTCCCAGCCACTCTAACAATGAGGTATTATTTACTTTAAAATATACATGTCAGTGTCTTAGAGGTCTTGTGATTTTACACTGTGATAAAATGTAATCTTTAGGAAAAACTGTTAAGCATAAGATGACTTCTTAAAGCTTTCTACTCCATCCTACATGAAAGTTCCTACATATTTCTTATGAAAAGACTTCTGCAATTCATCTGCAATTCAATCTTCCCTAATACAGCTCCAACGGATCTTCAATCTTTCTCTGTATAGCATATTCATTATTATATTTAGGAAGAAGTAGCAGGCATATGAAGGGTTATTTATCATTCTTTTTGAAGCTTCAGATCATCAAATTATTCACACCTTAATTCTCATACCCCATATCTAGCAATACTTTAAAGAAAGGAACCAACAAGAGCCTAAGAAAATTATTTAACATTTAACTAATATTTCCTCTTAGCACAACTAAGAGGAGTCTACGTTATTATTTTGGTTAGGAAAAGTGTCAAAACTACAACATTTAAAAAATAAAAACCTTCAAGTTCTGACTATTGGAGCAAACATAAGGATATGGGCAGAATAATGGAAAAGAGTAGAGAATGCTGAAAGGAATGTGTGTCAAGAAGCACAGAAGATATTTCCTGTACCTAAGATTATGTCCCTAAGGTCAGAGCTGAGAAACAGAATGAAAATATTAACACAAACTTTCCATAGGATGATAGCAAAATTTATTTTTAATGATATTTCTTTTGCAAATGAGTTATGATCCATGTGACAGGAGCTATCAAATCATCATATTTTAGAGAAATTATTGAGAAAGGAGGAAATAAACATGTCGGCTATTTTCACGATGTTTACTTTATGGTTAAATAAATCATTTTCTACCTTTCTGAATGTGAATTACCTAAATTCAAGAAAAGTTCATATTTCAAGATATTTGGATTATATTAATCTTTAATGGTATCCATTCTATGGACAATGATTTGTATAAGCAGCTTTGTGATCAAGGGACTATACCACTTCAGGATCCAATAAGATACCAGTATTTTGTAAGTTTCTGAAATACATGAAAACTTTATTATCTCAAGCATATAAACATAACTGAATCAAGAGCCAAAGATAGCAATGGACAAATCATTTGATGAAACCTGAAGTGAAGCCAAACGTTAGATTTTAAAAATAAATCCTAATATTTAAACATAGTTCATTATAGCAAATAGCTTCTATATCCAATTGAAACCAAAACACTGTATTTTTCAAGTCTAATATTAGTGATATGAATCAATATTGAAAAGGCAAAATATCATCTGAGACATGTTTCATTCATCATATATTAATTTCTGTTTCCCTTTCCATTCCAGAATTTTCATAGGTGAAACTATTGTTCATCATAGTCCTATGGACATAGCACTATTTTATGATGAGTGAATCAGAACTCCCAAGCACTGATTATGGGACATCAGTTTAAAATTTAAAACATAATTATCAGCTTAGAGGCACATAACTGGATATATCAAAGAACCTAATGTCAAAATTATTATCCACTGTCTTAAGAATACATTTCATTCTATTGAAGAGGGTTCATTAGAAGATTTCTTATTGGCCACTAAGTAATTAAGTGAGTCATGGGTGTTGGCCCTGACATAAATATATTTGCAAAAATTAAAAATTATAAGAACTAAATACCAAGCACAAAATAATTCAAATATCAGTTTACCATTGATTTTTGACAAGATGGAAGTTTTGGAATCCAATATCCACATGTTAAATTCAATCTACTATATAATTTTAGCAAATAACATTCTAATCTATAAACAGGAAAAAATCATCTACTTATGTCAGGTAATATGTATATATGTGTGCATGAATGTGCACATCTTCTATTTAAATTCACAATAACTGTATAAGTTTGGTATAATTAACCTCAATCAACAGATAGATAAATCAAGTGATATCAAATGATTAAATCCAAGTCATATTTATTAAGTAGTATAGGCAGGGTTTGACCCTGCACTGCTGGACTTCAAAGATTATACCTCAACGATTAAACAATGTTGTCTCTCTTGATGTACCGAAAATGACTTTATTCATTTTTTGCTATTAAAAAGTGTTTTTAATTTTCCCTCAAAGTGTTTTGAAAATGTTATAAGTTGAAACAATAGTTTAAATAAACACACATATACTCTTTATCTAGATTCAGTAACTGTTAACATATCCCCATAAAGCTCCTGCACTATTTGAAAGTACATGCAAACATAATGACACTGTATCTCTAAAAATTTCAGCAGACATCTAAAGATAAGGACAATTTACTAAATAATCATAATACTATTATGAATCATAAGAAAACTAGCAATTATATTATCTAATAAATAGGTCATATAAAATTTTACCCAGTTATCTCAAAAACATGTTTGGAAGCCTTAAAAATGTTTTAGAAATAATGTCCAAATGTAAGATCACATAATGCCTTGGTTATTGCTTTTCTTAGATGTTTTCAGTCTGGAAAAAATATGGCCTCCTTCCTGACACACTCAACATCTTTTTTCCAGCATTTAAATTTTACATAATTGTCAGTCTAAAGTCTAACCAGGCAGTTGCATCATAGGATGCTCTGCATTCAGAATTTCTCTCATTATTTTCACTTGGTGTCATTTAACTCATTTCTCTATCATTTTTTAATTGCTATTAGAAACTTTCTCTAATGTTTTCAAATTCAGGTTAAACATTTTTGGCAAGAATAAGTGATATAGTATATTAAATATTGCATCATATCAGGTGGCACAAATATCAACTTGTCTCACTGTTAGTGGTACTAATTTGGATTAATTGGGTAGGCTAATCATTGTCAGATAAGACCAACACAAAAATTGAAAAAATAATATAAAAATTCCCATATGTCTTTCATTGCTATTCTTCCAAATATTTCCTTGATTATTTTAATTCTTTCTGACTCTTTCCACATGTGTGTATATACACACATTGTACTTATATTTTTTCAAAACTATTTAAGTTACAGACACAGTGTCTATTAATTTATACTTTAGTGTGCACTTCCTAAATGTAAGGATAATTTTTACGAACCACTGTATAATGGTCATTAGAAAATTAACATTGATTCAATATTATTATCTATTCTAGAAATCTTGAAATTTTGCTAGTCATCCAACTAATACCCATTAAAGTAAAAGAATATATTTTTTCTGGTTTAAGAGCTAATCTTGAATCATATCCTGTTTAGTTGTCATGCTACTTTAGTCTTTAATCTGAAACAATTCTACAGTATTTCTTTTTATAGCATACACTGGACATTTTTGATAAGTACTAGTCATTTGTTTTATAGAATACCCTTCTATTTGGGTTTCCCTAGTGTTTCTTTATTGCTAGTTTTCAGGTCTTGGCTATTGTGAAAAAAGCTACAATGAACATGGGGGTGAATATATCTTTGCAAATAAGTGTTACTGTGTTTTCAGGGTAAATACCCAGTAGGGGATTAACTGGATCATATGAAATTTCCATTCTCAATTATTTGAGGAATCTATATGCTGTTATTCAGAATGGTTGCACCATTTTACACTTCCACCAACAGTAAATTAGAGTTCCCTTTTTTCCATACCCTCTCCAGGACTTGCTTCCTTTTTTCTGATGATAGCCATTATCATGTGTGAGGTGATATCTCATTGTTGTTTTGATCTACATTTCCCTAATGGTAAAGGAAGTAAAACATCTGTTCATTAACTATTGGACATTTGTCAACCATGGAGAGGTGTCTGTTAAAGTCATCAGACCATTTTTTATATTGGATTGCTTGTTTTTTGTTATCTAATTTTATGAGTTCTTTGTATATTTTAGATATTAACTCCTTATCATAGGTGTGATAGGTAAATATTATTTGGATCAGTTGGATGCCTTTTTGTTTTGATGAGAGTTTCTTTTGCTGTGTAGAAGCTTTTCAGTTTTATACAATTCCGTTTGTTTATTTCAGATTTTATTTGCCTTGTGATTAGAGTCTAGCTCCCAAAGATAGCACTTACGTCAATGTCCAGTAGTGGCTTGTGTATGTTCTCTTCTATATATTTTTTTTGTTTCTGGCCTTACATCTAAATCGTTAATACATTTTGAGTTAATTTTTGTGTATGCTGTTTGGTTTCAAGATTTTGAATGTGACTGTCCAGTTTTCCAAGCACCATTTACTGAAGAGATTATCCTTGTTCCATTGTAGGTTTTTGGCTCCTTTGTCAAAAATTAGATATCTGTATATATGTGGGTATATTTCTGGGCTTTCAATTCTGTTCCATTCATCCATATTTCTGTTTTTATTCCAAATATTGATTATTATTATTGCTATGTAATAGAGTTTGAAGTCAGGGAAGATGACTCCTCTATTGTTGGTTTTTCCTCCTGAGGATTATTTTTGCTATCCTGGGTTGTTTGTAGTTACAAATAAATAAATTTCATTGTTTTTTCTTCTATGTCTGTGAAGAATATCTTTGGTATTTTGATGGGGACAGTATTGAATCTGTATATTGCATTGGGCAGTATGGTCATTTTGAGTAGTTAATTCTTCCAATCCAGAAGCATGAAAATTTTTTTCATTTCTGTGTGTTGTCTTCTATTTCTTTTAGCAATGTCTTATAGCTCTCATCGCACAGGTCCTTCATTTTTGTGGTTGTTTATTCCAAGGTATTTCATTCTTTTTGATGCAATTTCACATGGGTTTTCTTGAGTTCTCTTTCTGAATTTTCATTGTCAACATATAGAAATTCAACATATTTTTAATTTAATTTTGTACCTTTCCATTTTATTGTTTTTTATTATTTCTAGTAGTTTTTACTTGAATCATTGACGTTCTCTCTCTATATTATCATGTTATCTGCAAACAATGATAGTTTCACTTTTTCCTTTCCTATTTAGATGAATTTTATATATTTTTCTCATCTAATTGTATTGGCCAGGATCTCCAACACTATATTGAATAGTAATGGTGAGAGTGGACATACTTACCTTGTTCCTGATCTTAGAAGAATGCTTTCAGTTTTTCTCCATAGACTAAAATGTTGCTTGTGGGCTTGTCACAGATAGCCTTTATTATGTTGAAGTACATGCCTTCTTTAACTAATTTTGGAGTTTTTTTTTATATCAAAGGGTGTTGAATCATAATAAATGCTTTTTCGGAATCTATTGAGATGATCATGTGTTTTTTGTCCTTTTTTATTGATGTGGTTTATCCAAAATGCCTTTCAAGCTATCATAACTTATACTAATATAAAGTAGTATCATTATTAAATTTTAACCTCAGAGAAGTGAAAATGAAGTTTATCTAGTCAGTGGAGAAATGGGTCAAGAACACTAGAATTAATGATATGGTTATTTTAAACTCTATAAGTCTTTGTTGACTGTATATCTATATGATTTGATTATTACAATACAAAAAGAAATATTTTCTTAAATCATAAAGGAAAACAGAGAGAACTCAAATTATAAATTAAAAATTAGATATTATAATTCCTAACACATAAACACAAAGAAACATGAGACTACTAAAGTAATTACAAAACCAGAAAATGGATGTAAGAAATGAATACATTCTTAGAAATATACAACCCACTGACTAGATTATGAAGAAATCAATAATATGAAAATACCAATAATGAAGAAGGAATCACTAAGTGAAGCACTAATTAGAAAAATCCCATCAAAAAAGTACAGGACCAGATGATTTCATGGGTGAATAATATCAAATATTTAAAGAAGAATTGAACCTAATCCTTCTAAAACTCTTCCAAAAATGACAAGAGGAGAAAACACAACCTCATTTAACAAGGCAATATCACCTAATTAATATTAATTAATATTGTCAGATAAGGACACTACAAGAAAAGAAAGTTACAGGCCAATAACCCCAATGAACATTGATGCAAAAATCTTCAACAAAATGATAGAAAATTCAATTCAACAGCATGTCGAAAGGATCATATATCATAATCAATTTTGACATAACTCTGAGATGCAAGGCTATTTTACACATAAATTAACAAATGTAATATATCACATTAACAGAATGCAGAATGAATTCATATCACCATCTCAATAGATAAAGTAAATATTTGAAAAAACAACCCCTCATTATCAAAATAATAAAAATATAGGTAGATGAGGACTGTGTCTTGTTATAATAAAGATCTTACATGACAAGTTCACAGTTAACATCATACTCAATGGTAATCTCTAAGATTAGGGACAAGACAAAGGTCCTTACTATCATCACTCATATTAAACACAGTAGTGCAAGTCCTAGTCATAGTAATTGGAAAAGAAAAAGAAATAAAAGACATTCAAATGAGAAAAAGTAAGAATGCTTCTGCTGTTTTCATGATATTATCGAAAACCCAAAAAAGTCCACCAAAAACTATTTGAACAAGTAAGTAAATTAAGTAAAGTCACAGGATACAAAAAAATCTTTCAGAAACAGTTTCATTTCTATAGATTATCAATGAACTATCCAAAACAGAAATTGAGAACACATTATAACTTACAGTAACATAAAAATCAATTAAATATTTAGAAATATATTCAACCAAATAGGTGAAATATCTGTATACTGAAAACTTTAAGACCTTGATAAAATAAATTGAAGAAGACACAAATAATGTGACTGATGTTCTGTGTTCTTAGATTGGAAGAATTTTGAAAAAATGTCTATACTATTTAAACACACGTACAGATTCAATTCAATCCCTTTAAAATTACAATGCCATTTTTCACAGAAAATGAAAAAAATCTCAAAAATCATATGGCACCACAAAAGACCCCAATTGTTCGAAGTGATTTCAAAACTACGAAGTTGAAAGTATCATACTTTAATTTTAAACTATATTATAAACCATAATAATCAAAAAAGTATGGTACTAGAATACAAATTAAAAAAAAGTAAAAGAATGAAACAGATATAGAGCTCAGATATAGACAAACACATAGGATGATTTAATCTATGGCAAGCGAGCTATAACATACAATAGGGTCAAGATAATCTCTTTAAAGAATTTTCCTGACACGGTTTTCCACAAAGGAAATTTCATTGGACCATTATTTTACACCATATGAAAATCAATTCAAAATGGATATAAAGATTTAACCAATGATCTGAAACCATAAAACTCCTTGAAAAGTCATAGGGGAAAATCATTTGACAATGGTCTTGAAAATTATCTTTTGAATATTACACCCAAAGAAAAAACAATAAAAGCAGAAATCAAGAAATGGTACTACATCAAAATAAAAAGGCACTTTAAACCAAAAAATAATTATAATATAAAGGCAACCTATGAAATGGGAGAAACTATTTAGAAACCCTTTATCTGATAAGGAGTTAATATCCAAAACATTTAAAGAACTCATGCAACTCAAAGACAGAAAAAAATAAAAACAAGTAACCTGATTTAATAGACGAAAGGACCTGAGTGGATATTTTTACAAAGAAGACATACAATTGTCCAATGATAAGGTGCTCAACGTCACTCAACAACAAGGAATCACAAACACAAACCAAAATTGTCACATTACTTAACAGCTTTCAGATGAACAGTATAAAAATATGAGGGATAGAAAGCTTTGTGATGCATGGAGAAAAGGGAACCATTGTCAATGATTGCTGGGAATGTAAATTCACAATTTATTATAGAAAAATACTATAAAATTTCTCAAAATGAAAAAAATACCACATGATGGATTAATCCCACTACTTGGCATATATCTAAAGGAAATAAAATCAGTATCCAAAAGAATGTGTACACTAGTATGTTAATTGTGACATTATTTACAACAATCAAGATATGGAAAGAACGTAAGTATCCATTAATAACAGAATGGGAAAAGAAAATGAATACACTCACATAAGAAATCTACCATTTGTGCCAGTATGGATGAACCTTGAGGACAGAATGCTAATTATAACTTTTCAGAAAAAGAAAGATAAGAATGGTATGATCTCACTCATATGTGGTATTTAAGAAAGTGACATAATAAAATAAGAGTAAGAGAATAGAATTTTGGTTACGAGGAAATGAAGGAAATTCAGCAAGGACATAAACTTTTCATTTACAAGGTGAATAAGTTCTAGGCTTTAATACAAAGCATATATAACACTATTGTTTTACTTACAATTTTATAAGAGAATATTAATTATTCTCACCATGTCAAAAAACATGACTATCATATGTGATATATAAATTAGTTTGAATTTGGTAATCATTTCACAAGGTATATGTTTATCAAACCACCACATTGATATATATATATATATATATATATATTTCAAAAACTAGAAAATGAAACTTGAAAAAAAAACCCAAAATTGTGAACTCAATAAACAGGGAATTATAATACATGGGCAAAAATCATGTCGCATACAAAAAATATTGGAGAGAGTATATTTTTCAATGCTTATGGAGTATATAAATTGGTACAACCAATTTGGAAAAGAAGTAAACATTTTATAAAATTGAACTTTTGTATACTGTATAAAACAGCAATTTTGTTCCTTTTTATTCTAAAGAAATGTGCACAGTACAGCAGAAAATAGAACAAAAAGCCCATAGCAATAGTTGATTTAGCATATAAAAATTGTAAAAAACAATCAATAAGGTGTTCATTAATAAAATGATTATGAAAAATATCTGTGGGGTACTCTAATGGAATTTATAAAGCAGAGAAACCAAACTCAAACTTCAGTCACATGAAACAAGCTTAATGGATATTAGAAAAGTAACATCGTGTAAACAAAAGAAGTATTAGTAAGGCACACACATTTCAGTGACTTCTTTCTTGCTAACAATAATGTCATTTTGAAAACAGTTTACAGTTTACGATTAAGCTGAATTATCTTCTTTTCTTTACTTTCTTGTCTCATAACAACAACAACTCAAAACATAGTATCATAGAAATACAGGAAATACATTCAAAGTTAGTTTCCCATGTAAGCAATTCATGTTACGGAAGTACCAAATGTAAAGTATAAGCCTGGAAATGACTTTGTGGTTAATATTCTATATAAATAATGAAAGGACCAAATCTTCATGTAGCTCAAAATAATATCTTCATAAAAGATATGGGAAATCCAGTTTTCCCCCACTCAGCAATAAATCAAATATATTCCCCATATGCACTATCAATTATTTATTCATGGACTTACATGTGAAAACCAAAAGTATATGTTACAAAAGTTCTTTGAAAAATATAACTGCTTTGAAAATGACCAGTGTAATTCTAACCAAAATTAAATCACAGTAAGGAAAATGTTTTATTCTCAACAGTCAAGAGAATACTTGAGAGTAAATCTCTTAGATAATATGGGCTTATCCAAACTTTTAAACTTTATCTTAATCTTTTCCTTTTAGAATATCATTTCATCATTTCAAATATGTTATGTAAGTCATAAATATACTTTAGATTCTTATCATATTTTAGTATATGATTACTAAGTATCTTATATGAGCTGTTAAAATTTTTGCACAATTTAGTAACAACTCACATGTTTATTTTATTATACATTGCATTTATTTTTTATTGAATTGACACTGCATTATAAAATTACATATAAATTACATATAAATTTAAGGTATATATCATTATAAATTAACATCTGATATACTCACAAATAAGAGTCCAATTCTATCCTTCACCATACAATTGACACATTTTAACCAATTTGCCCATTGTTTACGCTTTACCTTTCAGTGACATCTAAATTGCTATTATAGAATAAAAGATTATTTTTATTTTATTTGGTTCACTTGATTATTGGGATTATTACAGATCACATGTAAGTGAGTGCCTTTCTCCATCTGATTTATTTCAATAAGAGTAACTCCCTCTAGGTTCATTATTGTTACTGAAAATTACAAAATTTCATCTTTTTGTTAACTGAGTGAATTCCATGTGTGCATACAACACATCTTCTTTATCCACACATCAGTTACTGTCTACTTAGGTTGTTTCCAGCTATTGGCTACTGTATACGATGTTGAAATTACATAGGGGTGAATCTATATTTTAATTTTTGTGTTTAATTTTTGTTTTTCAAGTAAATAACCATAAATGGATTAACTGAATCATATGAAAGTACTTAAAAATTTCTGAAGACTCTCCATACTGCTTTTTATAATGGATGCACTAATTTAAATCTCCAAGAGCAATCTAAAATACTTCAGTTAGTTTGTCAGCCTAAGAAGACTATATTTTTTTTCTAAACATATCAAACTTAGGTAATCAAGGAAAAAATGTAGGCCCCAGGTTTCTTTGGGTGATACATATTGAGGAAAAACATTTCACCAACAGTGACATTTAAATATTAATTTATTTGTCCATATTTAATACAGAATTTCAAGTAGGTCTTGTTCACATGTAATAAAAAACTCAAGAAAGAAAAAAAAGTAGTACAAGATGGCTTCACTCAAATTCAGAATATCAAGACACAAATAAGACAAATCTCAACAAAATTCACAGTAATCAAAAATGTGGTTGCCAGGGATATAGGGGGGAGAAAGGAACAAGGAAAGTAAGATGACAACAAGGTGGTGAGAAAGGACACTAGAAATCTGGTAGTGGGAGTTGTCTGAAATGCAGACAGACTGAGGTGCAAATTCAAAATCCTAAAAATCATAAAGCAATGTAAATAAAATAAATGATAAAATAATAAAAAAGGTTTATCACCAATATTCCAATTATATTCTTCACTATATAACTGACCCCTTTACCTGATTTACTTACCCCTTGCCTTTTCCATCTGGTAATAACTAACTTGACTTTACAAACCAAACATCTATTTTTGTTTGAAAAAGAAGCAAAATCAAACACAAGCAAACAAACAAAAACTCCAAAGAGCAGATATAGTCTTTTTCAAAAGAAAGTTGCACGTAAGTAAATTATTTTCAGGGGAAGTGTTTCAAATCACAAATGCAAATAATGGAATTACTTTCTGGTTTTGCTTCATAATAAGCTAAAAAGATACTGCAAATATTTGCCTATTATAAATATACCCCTCTCAATGTATTCATGATTTATATCTGCCACACAATTTATAATATTATTTTCTGTAAGAAGTAATTTTTTCATTCATTTTATATGGGTGACACAACAGATAAACCAAAATATGCTTTAAAATCACTATATATTTATAGTTCATACACAGTAATAGAGGAAATAAAATTATTTAGCACTCTATAATAAGAGTATATGAAAAATATTTTGGTTTATGAAACAAAATCTTAAAAGGCCACTTACCACATCTATCATATCAGATTCCATTTCATGACTCAGATCAGACTACAAGAAAAAATAAAGAAATTAGCTCTTAATAGTTGATATAAAATGTTATTTTGTTATTCACAAGACAAATTTAAATAATGCTAGTGCGTTTCAAATGATCTATTCATTTCCAAATTGTAGAAAGTCATTCTTCAGAATCTGAGGGAATAACAATTTAAGAGACTATCTTTCAACATAGAACTTGTATTCATTTATATTTATCACAATTATTAAACATTTGGACTTATATAACATCTTATTTTGTCTTTATTTGTCAAGTGCAGTTTTTTTTTGCTCCTTTATTCAATTTTCCCTTATTCTATTAATCCAAACCAAATTTTCTTTATTCTCTTTGATTTCCACTTTGCTGTCCAAGACATTAAACATTCTATTTATGTACCTCTAATCTAAAATTTTTAACATACATATCACAGTTAATATGCTAATATTATACCATTTGATCAATACAGTGATCTTAAATCCTTTATATTTCCAATTCCTTTCTTCTATCTTTTGTGCTATCATTGACCATTAACTTATTTTTTTAATTTAATATTTATTGAAGCAACTAACTTACAAAATAATATAAAATTATATGAACAGATTCAGCATTCCTCAAACATATGACAATGCAACCAGCCCAGAAAACAATTACCAAAATTCATTCATCATTTTCCATTGGATAACGTTCTCCTACCCCATTCCCCACTGGTAACCTCAGTTCTGTTGTTAATATCCAAGGTTTAGATTCCATTTAGTTTGTTCCTTTGATTTGTTTATATTCTTCAAGGACTGAGATCACCTGGAGCTTACCTAACATTAACCAGGAGAAAAACAATATAGTCTAGTCTCAGGGTACTATTTTCAATACTCAGGTTCAAATTTATATTTGTCCTTAATATTGCCTGAAAAATTATTTCTACATTATTATTTTCTTATGCAAATGATCTCTATGTCTATTCACAACTTTACAGACGTAGTTTATGAAAGTGAGATTTTGTTCAAATAAGGACCTGATTGTTTTATTTAATTTCAATAAGAGGGTAAGTGAAGTCACATCATGAGACAGTCATCAGTTTTTTCTGTAACATTCCCTCCTAGAACAACCTGAAATCAACTATTTTCACTGGCAGTAAACAGTGGCTCATCTTGCAAAGGCACCTGGTTTGCTCCACACATCTATCTTGAAGGTGGATGAAAATACCGCACAGTAGGGAGAGCAGTAGGCGGAATTGGGAGTTGCTTTCTGCAATTGGCAGAGGATCCAACATAGCTATAGGCAGCTGAACTGGGAGAGGACACCGTTGGAGCTAATGAATCCAGAAGCAGGTGCTAGCTCTTTCCACAGGGAAAGTAAAGCAATGTACAGACTGGACTTGTGTCAGTCTGAGATACCAAAATTGGCAAAAGTGCTTACTGAGGAATTGTCATCAAAACAGTTCATTGGAATAAAAATAAACATCGATCAATGAAATATAACTGAGAGCCCACAAATAAAATCACACATATAGAGCTATTTAATCTATGACAGAACAGTCAAGGGCATACACAAGGAAAAAGTCTCTTAAACAAATGGTGTTTAAAAAAAAGAACAGGCATGCACCTAAAGATATTTGAACATCATATATTGTGTAAGGTGTTAATTACAAAAATATATAAAATATATAAAAAGCTCATACAACTTAACAAAAAAGCAAACAACCCACTCAAAAATTCTGAGATCTTTATAGATACATCTCCAGAGAAGATACACAGATGACCTACATGCATATGAAAAATGCTCTGCATCACTTATCATCAAGGAAATGTAAATCAAAATCATAATGAAGTATCACTTCAATCCTGTAAGAATGGGCTATATTAAAAAGACTAGAAACAAGTTCTGACAAGAGTATGGTGAAAAAAGAACTCTCATGCTCAGTGTGAATGTAAAATAGTGTTACTTCTATGAAAAAAGTATGGAGATTCCTCCATAATCAAAAGTGGAAGTACCATTGTTCTAGAAAGCTCACCTCTAGGTGTATATCTGAAGACTTAAAAAAAAAAAGCACTAATCAGAAAAGATATTTTCATCCTCATGTTCATAGCAGCTCAATTCATATAAGCCAAGACACAGAATCAACCTCAATGTCCACCAATGGATGAATAGATAAAGAAGTTGCAGCATTTATACTCATGGAATTTCTATTAAGCCATTAGAAGAGATGAAATCATGCCTTCTGTAACTACATGGATGAAACATGAGGTGATTATGCTAAGTGAAATAACCAGAAAAAAAAGAAAAACACCAAATAGTTTCATTCACAAGTTGAATATAAAAAAACTAAATGGATCAACAAAACTCTCAGGACTCTGATGCAAGATTTAGTTAACAGAAGACATGAGTGGGGTGAGAAAAGGGAACCTGTAGTTGAAAGAGAAAAAATTATATTGTTGACTGGCACTAGAATTCTAGTGAGGGTGTGGTGTGATATACACATTGAGGCATTATTCTGTTCTCCAGGAAAACACAGTATTGTAAACAAATAAGATAATAATAAACAGATATGTATTTCTAAAAAAGATATTAGGCAAAAACTAAGGAAATTTGAACAAGTATATATTTTAATTTATAATAATAATAAACCATTAATGTAGAGGTTCATGAATTTTAACAAATGTACCATTCTAATGTGAGATGTTAATATAGGGGAAAATAGGAGTGGGATATATATGACCTCTGTACTATCTATACATTTTTTTCAGTAAATATGAAACTACCAAATAAAGTTATAATAAAAATAAAATAGTTAAATACATAATTTCATTGAGAATCTCTAGTTGTATTCCAAGTGTATTCAGAAGTAGAAACTGATCAAATGTACACATTCCATTTCCTTACCAATATTTCTTGCTGAAGCTGATTTTTCCCTAGAATTTCAATACTCACAAATGAAGAAAAATTTTTCTGTCACACACAGTCTTCTATCTTAAAAAATAAATTCAATACTGATGGAAATAAATCTTCAGTTATGTAAAATCAAAACGTTTTGGAGCTATGGTGTACAATGTAGTGTTTATAGTTAACAAAACTGCATTTTACACATAAAATTTTGTTAAGAGGATAGTTCTCTGGTTTTATGATCTTATTATGAGAAAATAAAAAGTAAATATTCAATGATTACTTAAATGCATTGTGGGAAAGATTTATTTCTACTCATATAATCAGACAAACTTTTTCTGAATTAACAGTTATCAGCTCATAAGAAGACAATATAAATATGTCATCATCTGTTAGAAATATTGTCAAGCTAAGTATTCTACTACAAGGGTTTCCAACTGATAAGCCATTAAATTATTACAAAATATCCAGTAATCTACATGTATAGCAAACATTGCCTTGAGGATTAATTAATAAAGGTATACTATCACCACAACCACCAGAACCAATACCATCACCACTACTAATAACATTCTGAGTTCATAGTTTAGGCTCTGATTTTCACTATTGAAAGACCAGACATCTAGATTCTAGGAGAGAGAAATTGAATCTCATGCCTGATGAAATTAGAAGTATAATTAGAAGCAGGAGACAAAGTGACTATGGGACAATAGTCAGGTAACCCAAGGATCAGATCAGAAATGCACAAATCTTGTCAAAGAACATACAATTTACAAACAAAATCTATGCTTTGTCATCAGAATAAACTCAACATGGGCTTATCACAATAATCCTTTAAATTTGGTAATTTATAGTTTACAAGTACTTTGACATACTCAATCTATCGGGCTTTAAAACACAGTTAGAGAACAGGTGATACTATAATTGTTTGAAAATAAGAGTGTGACCCAGGATTGCACAGAATTGGAGCAATGGACATGCTGATACTGTTAGCTGCCATGTCATGGAGACCATGAAATTATGTGACTGTGTTGTTAGTCACATCTTATTTTCTTTTAAAATGCTAGGGAAATACATTGAAAATAAGTTTTAAAGTAAGATAATAAATGTTTAAACAGCCATAATACTTAAATGAGGGAAGTTCATCTGGAAAATACATTGAGTTGAAAATCTTGATATACGTAATATCTTCAAGATATAATCTCAGTAGTACAGCATATGAGTTCATGTTGACAATGGTCATCTGAGTGATTAAGCAAGTAAATATGTGTGAGTAAGCCCTCTAGTGGGTATTCTTTTGCATGAGTTGACCAAACAAAACGTATCTGATGAACACTGTAAGGCATGGTGGAAAGCATAAAGGGATTCAGAGAGAAACCATTACATGTTTAAGGAACATTCAGATTTTTAAGAAAGGAATGTTAAAATTGAGAATACAAGTATAAGGCAAACAAAAACTGTTTAGCAGATGAATGAGGCAAATAAGAAAGCCTTATGGATGCCAATAGGGAAGGGGCTGCCACTTATGAATTACTAATAAAAGGCTATACCAGTTATCAAGAAGTATACTTGATATTAAGGGTGTGTAATTGCTAGATAGCAGTGAAATTTAAATTAAAATGAAGTATGTTTGGCAGTGTGTTACAACTGCTTTCCATAATGACTATGTGGATAATGTAGGTTTAAAGTTTAAGGTAATGAAGACTTTGCTCAGATTTCATTTTTATCTCAGAGAACTCCAATGGCCAGTTGACTGAAGATAATATCATAAAAAGAACACTGATATCCATATGTTTCTCATCTTAGGGTACTGAATTGTAGCAAAAACTGAAACATCATCATGACATCTAAGAAGGGTTTCTACTCAAGTTATTGAATAACAGTGAATCATTGGGACTAACTGATAATTCCACAAAATAACAAAGACATACAGATCTATTTAAAAAGGCAAAGAACTTGAAAAGACATTTCACTAAAAAAGATATGCAAAGGACCCACAAGCACATTAAAATATGTTAAACATAATTACTCTTTAAAGAATTAAAACTGAAAATCACCATAAGATATTGCTTCATACCCATTAAGACTACTATAATTAAAAACATGGAAAATATCAAGTATTGGTGGAAATGTAAAGAAATTAGAATCCTCAGAATTTGTTGGTGGGAATGCAAAATCGTATAGAGCTGGTATATAATTTTAAATTTTTTAGTATTTTAGTAACTTTGTTTTGCAAATTAAAATAAACTCGTATGTGTAGGTTTCCCAAATGTGCAGTTTCCCCATTCCTCAGGTATATGTAAACACACCCTGCTCTCCAACAAATCACCAAGTGTTCTCCACCATTGTCCAGTGGGCCCTATCACCACTTGACCCCTCCTCCTTCCCATTCCCTATTAGTAAATTCAGTTCTACTGCAAGTGTTCAAGATTTGGTTTTGTTTCTGCTCCTCCTTTGTTTTGTCTATTCACATTCCATCTATGAGATCATCTGGTTTGTATCTTTCTTCTTCGGACTTTTTTCACATAGCATAATCCCATCTAGATTCACCAACATTGATTCAAATGACAGGATTTCATCCTTTCTAAGGGCTGTGTAGTATTCCATTGTGTGTGTCTATATATTTGTATATATATGCACACTATATGTATATGTATATATATATATATATTTCACATCTGTTGTTGGACACCTAGGTAGTTTCCAGTTCTTAGCTATTGTGAACAGAGCTTCAGTAAACATGGGAGTACACAGATCTCTGAGAATTACTGTTTTTCATCTTTCAGATAAATACTCAAAATTGGGATGGTGGGATTGTATGGGATTTTCATCTTCAGTTTTTTCAGGAATCTCCATGCTGTTTTCCATAGGGATTTTGCCAATTTGTTCTCCTGCCAACTGTGCAAAAGTGTTCCCTTTTCTCTACATCCTGGCCAACATTCGTTGTTTCAAGATTTTTGGATAATAGCCAGTCTCCCAGGTATAACATGACATCTCATTGTTGTTTTGGTTTGCATTTCCCTGATAGCCACCAAGTAGGAACATCTTTTCAAGTGCCTGTTGACCATCTGTGTATCCTATTTGGAAAAATATCTCTCCAATTTCTCTTCCCATTTTTGAATGGATTGACTATTTTTCTGTTACTGAGTTCTTTGTTAGCTGGTATATTTTTGTTTTTGTTTTTTAAAGGAAAGGTGCAGCCAGGAATGAAGCAAGTAGGCAGGCAGGGAGGAAAACAGAGGAAGAGGCACTTTATTTTATTTTTATTTAGCTGTTCACACTGATTATTTCTCCCCAAACCCAAGACTCAAACCTAGATATGTGTGGTCTGCATTCCTTTGGAGACAATTTGCCTAACAGATACTCTATCAGGTCGTATCTTATTTTTTTCAGTTTTTAATCTAATGTATAATGAGTTTCAAAGTCATAATTCCCATCCTCACAACAAGAAAAAAACTGAACAAACTGAACATCAACAACTCTTTTACACTGATGAACTAACTGAGATCACATGGCAAATGCCTCCCCCAAAACTGGAGAGAAAGAGTAGTGTGTTTAGATAATTATAACTTACTATATAAAATCTCATGAGGAGCGAAAGTCTTATCTGGAGTATCAGTAGTAGTACTTTAAACTGCAATTGACAAAAAGCTAGAGGCTCAGTCTAGTCTAACTTGAGAGCTAAAAACTCTAATTTAGCCCAGTCTTAGGTGACCTCCACTTTTGTGAGTTTATTTCTAGGAGACCTTCTAGGTTCTCAGTGTGAAAACCTGGAAAAATTCCCCTCAGACTTTAGGAAGGAGAAGAAATGAAAGTAACCATTTTTGGTATGTATATTGCTCTCCACTAAAAATAAGAGCTGTAAGCAAATAACTTGAAAACAGGAAATCAAGAGTAAATAAATAATGAAATCAAAACCTAATTTTCAGAAAATATTAATAAAATTGGTATGGTACACAACTAACCAAGCTAAACAAGAGAGACAAAATGTAATATCAGAAATGAAAGAGAAGAAGTATATCAAAGATTAATGAGTCTAGTTCCAAGATGGTGAACTATTAAGATCTCAAGCTCATCTCCCCAGAGACACAACAAATCTATATTCATTTAGTAACTATGACCTTTGAAAAAACAAACAGGGACCAGCAAGTAACTCTACAAGAAAGGACACACACCTACATAAGCTGTAAGAGAAGCCACCAAACTGTCTAGGCCTCACACTACCCTTTTTGGAGACCCAGGAGATGTAGGGATACAAACATTCTCTTTGAAGCTGAAGGTCCTGCCCTTTTAGTGGGTACCCCCACAACTGCAAACTGACCTTCATTCACTCCAACAAAAACAGCAGCAATTGGGCAGAAAGGATAACTTCCTTATGAACCTAGATGCTACTTTCACACAGGGCAGGCACTGGATGAAGATGTAAAAAGCCCCAGGAGAAAATGCACACACCCTCCACCATTAGCACACTTTTGTTGAACTGTTGTTGCTCTTGACAAGTAGCTAGCCAGATAGAAACAGAGTGCAGGAGAAGGGAAATCCAGAGCCAGAAAACAATAGATCAATGTGACTGATTTAACCCAGCCATCAGCACAGAGTCATAATGGCACCAATCCAGTTTAACATACCAAAAGTCAGGAAGTCAGTACAATGTTCAGATGTCATTGTTAGATAGTAGATATTCCTCTCAAATTGAGGGGCAATTGCCAATTTCCCCACTAATCAGATATTTCTACAACTGTATTTTTTCTGATTTATCAGGTATATTTTTATTTTTGATGTTTACTTTTATTCAGGTATATCTTATATAAAGAAAGTTCACTGATAGACAAGTGAAACAAAGACTATATCATGGGTTCAACTAAACATGGTTCCAATAATTTAGTCTTCTCTCCCAGGATTTTCTGTCCAAGATTAAAGAAATAGTAGTTCATATTCCTCTGGGCTCTGTTGCAGAATCTCCTCTTAACTTAGCTTGAAACACTGTCCAAGGAACTATAGAAGAAAGGAAGCTGCACCCCACTTTCTAGCTGCTGAGGACCAACCATAGCCACCAGGCACCTGAAAGTCTAGACTGACTGGAAGCTACTGACTAGATAAAAAGGGACACCTTTCTGAGAATGAAACACTATGTGCATCTTCAATTATGTAAATCCTGTGTGTCATCCATGTGAGGAATTCACAAATGAATAACTGAATTCTGTTTGTCATTTCCGTTCTAATTCACACCTTTCCCCTTCTGCCCTCACCGATAAAAGTGCATCTCAAAAGTATTTCGGGGCTCAGATTCTATACCTGGCCTGCACGTAATAAAGTTCACTTCACTACTTCTAAAAGAGCACCGTTTGGATTTTGTCGGTTGAGACAGAGCTGTAACAGAACCAAGGCAAGGTAAATCCAGGATTGGATGATGGAAAGAAATCATCCTTATTTAAAATGACACAAATCCTCCAAAGTATAAGAAGGGAAGAACAAAAATATGTCGAGAAGAGTTAACTATATCCTAGGGTAAATTTTCATTCTGGGTCTCTTTCTGTTTAACAATCACCCTAAAGAACCTAGTCAATATTGTACTTTACTTCAGTAAAGAGTTGAGTTATTTTCCATTTCCCATTTTCTGACCTACTAGCATGATTCAGTAGGATTATGCTAGTGTATGTATATAAGGGATAGTGACACTGATTTCTAGCTCATAATCTTTTATAAATTAAAAGGAATTGCTGAAGTCATGGATCTCTGAGGAATTAAGAATCCAGTGAAGTATCAATGGATTATTTCAGAGGCTGTGTCTGTTATCAAGAAAGATAGTTTATATTTCAACTTTACATAAAAAGTTTTGCATGGAGAGTTCACTATGATAGATGCTAAGTGAAGTCATTAGTCCCTGAGAACAATACTGTCTTTGTCAGCAACCATTCTATGGGAACCATGGAGTGTTGACTTTCAGAGCTCCTATTTCAAAGATAAACAGCCTCAGTTGGTATACTCTGCTATCAAAGTTAAGGTCATACTTCCCATTGGTTTCTTCCAACCAATATGACAGAGATACTAAAGCTGCTCTATATTGATGCAGAACATCTCTGATAGGTGACGAGCCCAGACTTTTTGAGGACTATACTTTAGTCTAAAACTTTCCAGTCTCCCTCCGTCCCTTCCTTCCTTCCCTCTTTCCTTCCTCACTCTATCCCTCCATCCTTCCATTCCTCTCTCCTTCATAGGGATTAG
Source organism: Solenodon paradoxus (assembly GCA_004363575.1). Taxonomy (NCBI): domain Eukaryota; kingdom Metazoa; phylum Chordata; class Mammalia; order Eulipotyphla; family Solenodontidae; genus Solenodon; species Solenodon paradoxus. The sequence continues at coordinate 49,157 of RJWH01003972.1, forward strand.
ACCAGCACCATAATCTGATGATGCTCACAGTCTCCTCAATCTCCCTTCTTATTTTACATCACAGGAATGTCATTGTTTTTTGTATGGTAGACTATGCACATTCTGAGCGGTATTCAAAAATAATTCCATTAGTATTTAAGATATCACAATAAATTAAAACAAAAGCTAGAGATAAATTAAAACCCAAAGTCATCGAATGATGTTTTCCTTTTCTAAGAGAATAATTAAAAGGATGACATAAGAAAGCATATTTTACTAGATGAATTACACTCTAAAGTCTCAGAAGTCTTCAAGAATGTGTCATGATCATAAGATCATTGTATATCTTTAAAGAAGTTCAGTAAAAGAGCTAGCAATTAATGCATAGTAGTAAGAATGTATCTTGTTAAAAATCAGTTATCAGGTTTCCTAGTTTACAAATGACTGGATCAAATCTTTATGTTTAATAAAATCCAACAGACTTTCATGACAAACAACACTCAGAGAGCTAGAAACAGATGGGAGCTTTCTCAAGCTAATAAATATTCCAAAATCTACCAAAAACACATAGCTAAGGTCATAAGAATGAGTACTTATCATATAAAATCAGGTAAAAATAAACAAGGATATGCTCTCTCAACGCTTTTATTCAACATTGTATTGGAAGTTCTAGACAAGGCAGTTATGCAAGAAAAAAATAAAGTGATCTAGACTGGAATGTAAAAAGTAAAATTATTTCTATTTGGAAAGGACATATCTTATATTTAGAAAATCCTAAGAAATCTATCAAAATTACAGGATAAAAATTCGATATACAAAAATCAGTTGTCTTTGTTTACTAGTAACAATCTGAAGATGAAATTATGAAAACAATTTCATTTTTCAAAATATTACTGTATTTAGGAATACATCTGCAAAGATTTGTAAGACTTAATAAACCAAAACAACAAAATTGTTGAAACAATTAGAAATCAAACATTTCTCTAAAGTTACAAAAATGGTTAAAGATACCATTATCATTATCCAATAGGAAACAGCAAATCAAAACCACAATGACAGAATTTCACATGCAGAAAGAAAGCTAAAATCAAAATGACATAGAGTAACAAGCATTGTTCAGTATATAAATACATTGGAACATGTTTATACAATTTTTGGTGATATAAAATGGTGCAGACAAATTAGAAAACAATCTAACATTTCAAAATTGTTGTATTATTAGTTTTCAATAGTATGTAAGTTTAACAGTATATAATTTCAATAAATGTATATACCACCTACTACCAAAATTCTAGTACCTTTCATCACTATCAGATTTATACTCTCTACTCCTTCCTCCCATCAATATTTTCCACAATAAGCAAAAGGCGGAAACAACTAATGTCTAGCAACAGATTAGTGAATAAACAAAATATACTTTTCCACAATAGATTATTTATCAATAAGAATCATTGATGCATAATACAACATGAATAAACTTTGAAAACAGCCAGACACAAAAGACCACACGTTATATAATTTCATTTATGCAAAATATGTAGTTAGAAAATCTATAGAGTCATAGAGCACTTTAGTAGTTGTCTGGGGTTGGGCTGGGCATCTTGGTGGTGGTGGTTGAAGAGATATGAAGTGACTGATAATGACAATACAACATTTTGAGGAGTAATAAAAGTGCTCTAAAATTGATTGTGGTGGTGATTGCAGTACCCTGAATATTCTAAAAGGCAGTGAATATTTTCCTCGTAAATTGTATGGTGTATTCTTATGGTGTTTTATTAATTTAAATCTCTTAACTTTAAAATTCTAAAATTTATTTCAATAAAATCTGTTTTTGAAGGGATTAAAAGATTAGGAAATAGTTTAAGGTATTTTTGAGAAAACAATTCTCTATCAAGTAAGCTATTCATAAGACTATAATGTTAAAAAATGACTTCAAAAACACTTGGAAATTTATAGTTATTTCCTCCCTTCCAATACAATGTGAAGAAAGATTAGTCTGCTTATTTTAATTGCAGAATAAGATATGAGTTAATATTTAAATATGATTCATGACAGCTGATAAATTGCCACAGAGATTAAAATGATTCCAACGAAAGTTATTTAACTTACTCTCCTTTTTGTATCTCCTAGCTCTTCATGTATGAAAAGTGACTTAAGAGCAATATCACAACATGGCAGGTAAACAGCTTTAGTGAGAGTTCTCCTCAAGGTACAACTATTACTAAACCAGTTTCATGGTCAATATTCATCAATCTATGATCAAAAGTTCAAGTCTGACCCAAGAATTTTTTATGAAGGTAGCTGAACACAGCTGGTGGAACAGCTTGCAGAGATGTGAAGTTGGGAGAGACAGCACAGAGGCCAGGGAGGTTTCCATGACTAGTCGAGGCATAAAATATAGAAATATACAAACCTGAGTACCAGATTTAGTCATGAGGGTGGGGGGGAAGCTAAGAAGTACACCGGTTGTAAGTTCTGTAATCAAGTCCCAGGATGTGACATAAGAAATCCAGAAGGAAGGGAACTAAAATTCATACTGTCCTTTGGTGACAAAACCTATTGCCTTTTAATAGTCAACTTATTGCTGCAGCATCAATTCTGATATAAGCCCTTGTTATACATCAAAGTTAAGCCTTTTCACAAAAGAAGTAGCTGAAGTTGAGCTAGTCTTTTGCCCAACCAAGACTGCAGTCTCCTAAATCTATTTGCTGCCTCCTTTTCCTTACTCTTTATCACAACCTAGATGAACAAAAGATACAGTGTAAACTAAAGTCATACTGCCACCTACTGGAATAAAAATGAGGCTATCCTTACCAGACAGATTTCTAAAAATCACTTCAAAACTATGGATAATGTAATTGAAAACACTTAAAGACCACAAACCATAAAGACACCGAAAGCCATAAAGACATGGAATGGACTTAACTGACAAACCATTTAGAGCAGAAATAATAAACAGGCTCAATTAATTAAAACAATCTCATTAAACACAAAGGCAAGTTCAGGATGTCAGAAAAAAAAGTGACAGATTATAAAGACATCTTTACAAATCAGACAGAAGCTATATAAAGAAAGCCCAAACACAGATTCTGGATTCTGAAGAACATATGAAATGAATTGAAAACAAACATGGAAAGCTCCACAAACCAGTTTAAACTATCAGAGAAACATATTTCAGAAATTGAAGATGAAAACACAAAAATGAAGCTCATGAAAGAGAAAAATGAAACAAGATTTAGGAAAATATATCTCTGCAACAAATATCAGATTCCATAAGAAGAACAAACCTAAGGACATTGAGTATCCAGAAATGTGAAGAGAGTGAAGAATTTATTTATTTATTTAAAGAAGTAATAGCTGAGAACTCAACAAACCTGGCATAAAAAGTAGTTATAGAAGTTCAATAAGCTGATAGAACAGCCACAATTCTCAATGAACAAAAGAAACAAAAAAAATACATCACTGTAAAATTAATCAAAAGTCAATGAGAGGACTTCTGGTCAAGATGGCGACCTGATAGGAGTGTGACTCACATCTTTCCCACAGAAGAACTAGGAATTCATCTATTTTTCAGAAATAAACACTGAGGAAAAGCAGGCACAAAGGCTATAGAGACAGAGGAGCAATTAGGATAACAAAGCGTAGACAAAAATGCCAGGGTTCAGTAGTACACTGCAGAACTGGACTTGGTATGTGCACCAGAGTACCAGAGTGGGTAGAACTGTGGGAAGAGTCACCCCTCCCAGGAATCATGAAAGCAGCAGAGAGACTGCTCAATGGGACCAGACATGGTTGAAGGTCTAGGAACAGGGCAGACAGAGGTCTAGTGCCACTGTGGTTTGAATGGGAGGTCTGGGAAGAATTTACATGGGGCTACCCATAACTGGAAAGCAACTAGGGGAATTGCCAATCCACATCCCCTCCCATCATATTGCCCAGGAGCTGCAGGACCTGTCCACTGGAAATGCAGCCCTCAGACTTAAAAGAAGTGAGAAACTGTCAATGCTACCCACTAGCACCATCTTGCGAATGGAAGCTAAATTGTAGTCTGATTGCTGATTGTGGGTCAATAGCAAGGTGGTCATTGCAGTTGGGAGCTAGGATGCTAGAGGAAGGTTCGGCACCCCACGCAAATTCCAATGCGATAGACTGAACTTTTGGGCAGCAACAGAGGGCCAACATAAGCACTTCAACAAATCCAACCAGTGATAATGCCATGAAACTCAAGAAAACCCAGTATCCAAACCAGCATCCAGGCTTATTTGGACCAAGTCGATATCCTACACAAGGCTATCTCTGTAAAGAAACCTAATCCACAGAAACATAAACAGAATGACAAAGAGCATACACAGAGAAATACACATGAAATGATGGATGTAATAAAAATCCAGGGGAAAATCTGAATAAAACAGACATACACACAGAAATAAAGAAAACAATAGAGGAAGAAAAACAGAACCAAAAAAAGGAAAGAAGCAATGAAGCAGCTCGAAACCAATGTCAAAGAAATAAAGAAGAAAAACAGAACCAAAAAAAGGAAAGAAGCAATGAAGCAGCTCGAAACCAATGTCAAAGAAATAAAGAACACAATATCTGACCTAAAGAATTCAACAGAGGGACACAAGAATAGGATGGATGAAGCCTCTGATAGAATCACAGATCTAGAAGATAGAGCAGAGGAATATACTCCATCGAGCAAGCAAAGAGATAAAATAATACAAAGAATGGAAGATAGCATTCAAGACCTATGTGATAACAGTAAAGCAAACAGCATCCACAATATAGGGGTCCCAGAAAGAGAAGAAAGAGAAAAAGGGGCAAAAACTACTTGAAGAAATAATAGCTGAACTTTCTGTAACCTGAAGAATGAAGCAAACCTCCAGACCCAGGATGCTCAGAGTCCCTAGTAAAAGAGACCCAACCAGACCTAAACCTAGATACATTGTCATCAAAATGTCAAAAATACAAGATAATCAATCTTAAAAATGTCCAGAGAAAAATGAGTCATATTAAAAAGGAGTACCCATAAGATTGTCAGCAGATTTCTCAACTGTAAATCTATAGAGCAGTAGGGAATGGCATGATATATCAAAAAAACTGAAAAAGGATTTTCAACTTAGGATATTATACCCTGCAAGATTATCCTTTAGAACTGAAGGAATAATAAAAAGCTTTTCCAATAAGTAAAAGTTAAGGGAAGTTATCGCCACAAAACCAGCCCTATAAAAAATACTAAAAGATGTTTTATAAAAGGTAAAGAAACCCCACTTAAAAATAGTAAGATAGCAAATATAAAAAGTGTGGAGGAGAACAGAACGAAAATGTGGATGGTTAAAATGAGTGGAAGACTAATCTCGTTGAAAAAAATAGGAAATAAACATAGAATTCTTAATGTTAACTTTGGGGTAACCTCAAAATATATCTCCAGGGAAAAAGAAAACAAAAAGGGAAAACAGTCAAAACATAACTATACCCAACCCACCAAAGAAGAGAAAGAGAACAAAGGCACTGTTTGGAACAACACACAGAAAATGATCTATAAAATGACACTATACAGCTTCATATCAATAATCATCCTAAATATTAATGAACTGAGCTCATGAGTAAAATGACACAGAGTGGCCAGATGGATTAAAAAGCATAAACCAACCTTCTGCTTCACTCACGAAACTCACTTTCTTTCAAAAGATAAACAAAGACTCAAAGTCAGTGGTTAGAGGAAAATGCTATAGTCAAATGGCAACCACAGAAAAGCAGTAAAGGCCATTCTTATATTTGATAAAACAGACTTCCAACTAAAAAGCATAAAAAAGATAGAGATGGACATTATATACAACTGAGGGATCAATCCAGTAAGAAGACATAACTTATCAATTTATAGGCATTGAATGAAGGCGCATCAAAAATATTAAGCACATAGTATTAAAAGTAACAAGAGACATTGACAGCAACACAATTATAGTAGGAACTTTAATACCCCATTTACAACAATGGACAGATGAACCAGGCAGAAAATTAACAGTAGCTCAGTAGCTTTAAATGGACAATTGGAACAGTTAGATCTAATAGACATTTACAGAACACTTCATCCAATGACTACAGATTTCACTTTGTTCTCAGGTGTGCATAGAACCTTCTCAAGGATCAATCATATCTTGGGACACAAAATATATATCAACAAATTTTCAAAGACTAAAATCATACCAAGAATCTTCTCTGACCACAGTGGTTTAAACTAGAAATCAATAACAAAAAGAAAACTGGAAGACAGCAAATTAATTGGAGACCAAACAATATGCTTCTGAATAACTCAGATAAAAGAAGAAATCAAAGAGGAATTTAAAAAAATACTTAGAGACAAATGAGAATTGAACACATGAGCTACCAGAATCTATGGGATGCAGCAAAAGCAGTGCTAAGAGAAAAGTTCATTGCAATCTAGGCCTACTTCAAGAAACAAGGAAAATTGCAAATAAACAATCTAACCCTACATTTAAAACAACTGGAGAAAGAAGAACAATTAAGAAAGGTAATAATCAAAATTCAAGCAGAAAAAATGAAATAGAAAACAAAAAGGCAATCTACAAGGTCAATGAAACCAAAAGTTGGTTCTTTGAAAAAATAAACAAAATTGAGAAATTACTGGCTAGACTCACAAATAAAAAAAAGAAAAAACTCTCAAACTGGCAATCATAAATGAAAGGGAAGAAGTTACAACAGATACCACAGAAATACAAAAAATCCTGAGACTACTATGAACAGTTATATGTCAACATAGTAGACAATCTTGAGGACATGGACAGACTTCTAGAAAAATACAGGCGACCAAGACTGAACCAGGAAGAAATGTAAAACCTAGACAGAAGAATCTCAAGCAAATAAATTGAAGAGGTAATCACGAGTCTCCCTAAAATTAAAAGCCCAGGACCAGATAGCTTTTTAATGTGTTTTACCAAACCTTCAGAGAAGAATCAACATATATTCTTCTCAAACTCTTCCAAAAGATTGAAGAACAGGGAACACTCCCAAATATTTTCTGAGGCTACCATCACACTGATACCAACAGTTGACAAAACATCACCAAAAAATAAAATTACATATCAATATTTCTAATAAGCATAGATACAAAAATTCTCAAGAAAATATTAACAAACAGAATTCAAAAATGCATCAAAAAGATCATTCATTATGATTAAATGGGATTTATAACAGGGATAAAAGGATGGTTCAACATACATACATAAATCTATTAATGCAATATACCATATCAACCAGAGTAAAGAGAAAAACATGGTCATATCAACAGATGCAGAAAAGGCTTTTGACAAGATTCAGCACCCCTTTATGATCAAAACCATGTATAAAATGGGAATGGAATGTACATACCTCAACATAATAAAGGCCATATATGACTAACTCAAAGACAACATCATAGTCAACTGAGAAAAATTAAGCATTTTCTCTCAGATCAGGAATTAGGCAAGAATGTACACTTTCACCACTGCTGTTTATTAACATCATACTGAAGCTCTTAGCTAGATCAATTAGGCAAGAAAATGTAATAAAAGGAATTCAAATTGGAATGGAAAAGTAAAAGTCTCATTTGAAGATGACATGATTATATACCTTGAAAACCCCAAGAAGTCTTTCAAAAAGCTACTAGAAGTAATCAAAAAATACAGTAAAGTGGCAAGCTATAAAATCAATGTACAAAAATATGTTTCATTATTATACACAAAATACACACAAGAAGAAAATGGAATCAAGAAATCCACACTATTTAAAATAACATAAATAATCACATATCTTGGAATATGCTTACTTAATATAGGAGGTTAAAGACCTGTACAATGAAAACAAATAGAACAGTATACAATGAGATGGAAAGACACTCCCTGATCATGGTTGGGAAAATCAACATCATTAAAATGGTCATCTTACCTAAAGAAATATTCAGATTTAATGCAATCCCCACTAAAATCCCACAAGCTTATTTCCAGGAAAAATAACACAAAAAAAATCTTAAAACTTGTATGAAGCAACAAAAGACCCCAAAATAGCCAAAGCAATTATGAGAAAAAAGAAGGCATCTGGAAGAATTACAATCCTAGATATTGAGATATACTACAAAGCAACAGTGATTAACACAGTATGGTACTGGAATAATAACAGAGGCACAAATCAGTGGAATAGAACTGAATCACCAGAAACTGACTCACTCACATGCAGTCAGTTAATCTATGACTAAAGAGCCAAATTCATATGAAGAAAAAAGAAAGTCGTTTCAACAAATGGTGTTGGGATAACTGGACAATCACGTGAAAGAATGAAACTACAGCACGCTCTAACATCGTTCACAAAAATTAACTCAAAAGGGACTAGAGACTTGGACATAAGACTGTAAACTATAAATTCTTGGATGACAACACAGGAAAGACATTCCATGGCATCAGCCTTAGGGAGACCTTTAGGTATTCAACTCCAGCATCAAGGGAAACAAAAAGAAAAATAACCAACTGGCATTACATCAAACTAAAAATCTTCTTCACAACAAAAGAAAACATCACCAAAACCAAAAGGCAAAGGGAGAAGATGATTGTGTTTCATATTTCTGACAAGGGCTTATTATTCAAAATACATAAATAACTCTTAAAACTCAATAACAGCAAAATAGGCAATCCAATAAAAAATGGGAGGAAGAATTGGAGATATTTTCCAAAGAAGATATACAGATGGACAAGAGACACATGAAAAGATATTCCTACTCACTGGCTCTCAGGGAAATGCAAATTAAAACAACAGTGAGGTATCACCTTGCATCCGAGAGACTGACTGTTATCCAAAAGTCTGGAAACAAGAAATATTGGTGAGGATGTGGAGAAAAGGGAACACTTTTACTGTTGGTGGGAGTGTAAATCGGCACAAATAAAATTGCAAAGGAGGAAATGCTCAAATACATTTTATAAGATCAACATTACCTTATTCAAAAACTGGACAAGGACAGCACATGCAAAAAAGAAAATTATAAACCAATATTGGTATTAAACATAGATGAAGATCTTGGCAAATCGAATCAATCAATACATTAAAATAACTATATATCATGACCAAGTGGGATTTATTCCAGACATGCAAATACAGTTCAACATATGCAAATCATCAATTTAACATGCCATATCAACAAAGGGAAAAACAAAAACCATATGATCATATTGGTAAATGCAGAAAAGGCATTCAAAAAAAGTCAACATTCCATATGATAAAAACTCTCACTAAAATGGGAATAGTAAGAATGTACCTCAACATAATAAAAAGCCATGCATGACACTCAGCTAATATCATAATTAATGGTGAAAAATTGAAAGTTTCTCCCTAAGATCTGGAACAACTCAAGAATGCTCACTGTCATCACTACTGTTCCAAAATAATTCTGAAAGTCCTAGTTACAGCAATTAGACAATAAGACATTAAAGTAATCCCACTAGGAAAAGAAAAATAAAACTATCACCATTTGTAGATAGTATGTTATTATATTTAGAAAACACTAAAGGCTCCAAAAATACTGGAAACATTGAAGGAATAATGGCAGAATATAAAATGGATATGTAAAATCTGTGTATTTGTATATGTAACCAATGAATTAGAGCAAAGATAAATAAGAAACAATTCTACTCTTAATCGCATGAAAAATAATTAAAAACCTGGGTATAAACTTAACAAGTAGGTAAAAACTAACAACGAAAACCACAAGACTATTAAGAGAAACAGAAAACACAAAGATATGGAATGATATTCCATGCTCATGGATCAGAAGAATCAAGATAATTAAAATAGTCATCTTACCCAAATAAATATAGATTCAGTACGACCCCTAGCAAAATCCCAGTGAAATGTTTCAAGGAAACAGAGCAAACAATACTAAAATTTGTATGGAAAGATGAAGACCTTGAACAGTCAAAGCTATCTTTAGAAAAATGGAGAAGTCACTCCAGGAACGATAACTTATTTTGAGAAACACACACAAAATCTAAGACTTGTATTTAAATACAGGCTAAATGCAAAATACAGAAATCCTAATTTTATGATAAATGAGTTACCACAAAGAGAGGACATATAATCAACACCCTGAATAGAAAACAGAAACTCCCAACATCAAACTACTGTACTATAGAACAATTGTCATCAAAATAAAATGGAACTGGGGTAAGAACAGACACAAACAATGGAATAAAATTGAAGCCCAGAAATAAAATCACACATACATTAAATTAATCTATAAAAGGAGCTGAGAGCATGCAATATAGGAAAGTCTCTTCAACAGATGGTGTTGAGAAAGTTGGATACCAACAAACTTGAACTAAGACCACTCACCAATGTCATACATAAAATTTAAGTCAAACTGGATTAAAAACTTGGGTGTAAGATATTAAACTACAAAATACGTAAGTGAAAATAGGTAATACACTTCATAACATCAATTTTAAAGAGGACTTTGTGGGAGTGACACCAACAGCAAGGAAACAAAATAACAGGACTACGTCAAACTTAAAAGCTTGAGTACAGCAAAAGAAACCACCACTAAAGTGAAATGGCAACCTACTGATTTTGAAGATATTTTCACATCACACATTGAATCAGTGGTTAATAACCAAAATATATAAAGATCACGTACAACTTAAAAATAAAAAAGAGTACATTTAAAACTGGGCAGATGTCTGCATATGTGCTTCTGTAGAGAGGATACACAAATGACCTAAAGTCATGAAAAATGCTCTATTATCACGTACAGTCAAGCAAATGAAAACCAAAACCACAACAAGGCATCACTTCACACATGTGGGAATGGTTTATATATAAAAAAGGAAACAACAAGTGCTGGCAAGGGTATGGAGAAAAAAGGAAAACTCTTACATTCTTAGATTCTTAGTGAGAATGTAAAACAACAACCTCTATGGAAAAATATGGAGATTCCTCAAAAAAATGGAACTATCATTTGATCTAGAAATCTCATTTCTAGGCATGTCTGAAGATTTAAAAAAAACACTAATCAGGAAATATATGTACACTACTATGTCCATAGGAGCTCAGTTCACAAGTGCAAGACTTGGAATCAACCTTAATGTTCACTGATCGGTGACTAGATAAATAAGTTATATTATTTATAACCAATTGAATTCTTTCAGCTATTAGAAGAGATGGAATAGTGCATTGTGTAACAATGTGGCTAGAGCTTGAAATGATTATGCTAAGTGAAATAAATCATAAAGAAAAAGAAAAATATTAAATGGGCTCACCTCTATATGGAATCTAAACAAACAACGAATGGATCAACAAAACACTTCAAAACTCTTGGGACTCTGATGCGAGATTGTGGTTACCAGAGAAACAGGGGTTGAAAGAGTAAAATATGGTAGTAGCGACTGGAACTTGAACTCTGGTAGTGAGTGTGGGTGATACTCACAGTGACTGAGGTATGAATCTAGTCTCTTGAAGCTTACATAGTGTTGTATTACAAAATAATTAAACATTAACAAAAAAGTAACTTGAAAGAAGAACAAATCACAGAAGTGAAACAAGCCAGTATTTAATAATCTTTATGACAGAAGTTATGATATTCAGAATAACTTCCCCATAACATTCATTAATGAGTAAAGAGGCAATGCCATTTGGAAAATTATCATTCATGTTGTTCATCAATATTAGGAAAAAAATAAAAATAAATTCAGGAATTTTAGAGGAAAATATCAGTACTTTCATTTTGATTGCTATTACTAATCTTTGAAAATAAATGAATTTATATGTATGAAAAAAATGTGCTTTCTGCTAAATCTCCTAGTAAAAGACTCCTGAAATTATATATTTTTATTGAAACAATTTTTATTGAAGGAATATTGACTTAGAACATTAAATAGGCTTAAGGTATACCTCATAGTAAATAAACATCTGTTTAAAAACTGTAAGTTCACCCCTATTTCATTTTTTCTTCATTATACAATTAATTATTTATTACCCCATTTGACAGCCCCTCCCTGTTCTCTTTCTACAACCTTTAGCTTTTTTTGGCTAAAAGTCTATTGTTTTTTGATTTAGTGCATATTTTATGTCTAATTTTGTTTAATTGTGTCATTTGCTTGATATCTCTAAACATCACTATGTATAATATCATACAATGTCTTTGTCCTTGCCTATCTCACTTCAGGTTCATCCATGTTACTTCAAATGACAAGATTTAATCTTTTTGATAGCCGAGTAGTATCCCATTGTGTATATTATACACAACATCTTCATTCACTCATCTGTTAATGAGCACTTGTTTGTTTCCAATCAATTTTGTGTGGGTAATTTGCTTTATTATTGTTGATGAATGTGAGTTCTTTATATATTTTGGAGATTAATCTCTTATCTGATGAATGCTGTGTGAATATCTTCTCCAATTACATGGGTTGCCCTTTTGTTTTAGTGCTGGTTTCTTTTTCTGAGCAGAAGCTCTTCAGTTTGATGTAGTACAAAATGCTTAGTTTTACTTTGGCATAATTTGCCATAGCTCTTCCTTCCCCAAAGATCTCTTTGAGGTTGATATCATGGAATGTTTTCCCTTCATAGTCTTCTAGATATTTTATAGTTTCAGTTCTTATGTCCAGGTCTTTGATCCATCTTGAATTAACTTTTGTGTATGATAATAGCAGGCAATCTAGCTTCCTTTATTTGCAGATATTTTTTCCAGTTTTCTCAACACCATTTGTTAGACTTTCCTTACTGCATCCTATGCTCTTGGCACCTTTGTCATAGATTAACTGTCCAAATAAATGTGGTTTTATTTTGGGGCTCTCAATATGACTACACTGATTATTGTATCAGTTTTTATTCCAGTACCAATCTGTTTTCATGATGATCCCTCTGCACTATAGTTTGAGGGAAGGGCGTGTCGTTCCTCCGTTGCTCTTTTTTTCCTCTCTTAAGATAGCTTTGGCTATTTGAGGCCTTTTGTGATTCCACACAACTTCAGTGTTGTTTGTTCCATATCCTTAAACAGTGTCCCTGGGATTTTGTTGGGAATTGAATTAAACATACATATTGTTTGGGATGGAAGGGTAATTTTTCTTATGATAATTCTTCCAATCCATGAATATGGAATGTTTTTCTATTTCTTTGAGTCTTGTATTTCTTTTGTTAATGTCTTACAGCTTTCATTACAGAGTTCTTTCACCTCCTTAGTTGAATTTATTCCCAGGTATTTGATATTTCTTGGTACTATCATGAATGGGATTTCTTTAATTTCTTTTTCCTTTATTTCATTGTTTGTATATAGGAATGCTACTGATTTTTGTATGTTGACTTTATATTCTGCCACTTTGCTATATTAACTTATTGCTTCAAGCAGTTTTTTTGTAGTCTTTAGGATTTTCTAGGTATATCATCTACAAATAATGATAGTCTTTTTTTTCAAATTTGGATTTATTTAATGTTCTTTTGTTGCTTTATTGCTCTGGCCAAGAATTTGAGAACTATATTGAATAGTAGTAGTGACAGTGGGCAGCCTTGTCTTGTTCCATATCTTAGATGAAAGGCTCTCAGTTTTCACCATTGATTATGATGTTGGCTGTGGGTTTGACATATATTGATTTTATTATGCTGAGGTTTGTGTCTTCTATTCATATTTTAGTGAGGGGTTTTATCATAAGTGGTGTTGAATCTTGTCAAAAGTTTTCTCTGCATCTAATGAGATGATCATATAGTTTTTCATTTTCAGTTTGTTGATGTGGTGATTGGTTAGCATGTGTTGAACCATCCTTATATCCCTGGAAACAAATCTACTTGATGGTGGTGTATAATTTTCTGTCGTTTGTTGAATTATACTTGTCAGACTTTTGTCTCAACAAAAGATTCATTTTTACATCTATATTTATCAGTGATATTGTTCTATAATTTATTTTTGGTTCTGTCTTTGTCAAATATTCAAATCAGAGTAATACTGCACCCATAAAATGAATTTGGCAGTTTTCCCTCCTCTTCAACTTTGTAGATGAGTTTAAAGAGGATAGGGATTAGCTCTTCTTTGAATGTTTGGTAGAATTCATTTGTGAAGCCATCTGGATCTGGGGTTTTGTTTTTAGGGAGATATTTTATTACAACTTCAATTTGTTTGCTTGTGATTGGTATATTTAACTTGTCTGTTTCTTCCTGATTCATTTACGGGAGGATCTAGGATCTTAGAATTCTGCCCAATTCTTCATGATTGCTGAATTTGTTAACATGTAAGTGTTCATGATAGTTTTTTTGTGATCCTTTGTATTTCTGTGATGTCAGTTGTAATATCACCTCTTTCATTTCTAATTTTTGTCGTTAGGGTTTCCTTTCCCCTTTTCTTTGTCTAGTTAGGGATGTATTTATTTTGTTTATTTTTCAAAAAAACACCTGGATGGATTTTTGTTCTCAATTTCACTTAGTTCTGCTGTATTTTTTTATTATTTCCTTCCTTCTGCTGATTTTTGGTTTTAATTGTCTTCCCTTACTATTTCCCTCTGGTGTGAGGTTAGGGATTTAATTTGAGCTTTCTCTGTTTTTTTTTTTTTTTTTGTGTGTGTGTGTGTGCGCTTGTATGGCATTAATTTTCATCTTGGAACTGCCTGTACTGCATCCTATATATTTTGGAAGCTCATTTTTGAATTTTCAGTTATTTTTCAGGTAAGTTTTAATTTCATCTTTACTTGAGAATGTTCCATATACACTTAAGAAAAATGTATATTCCTTTTTGTTGGGGTAGAGCATCTTGTATATGTCTGTATGGTCAATGTGATCTATTTTTCTTTTAGGGTCCTTATTTCTTTGTTGATTTTATGCCTGGATGGTCTATCTATTGGTGTAATTGGAGTGCTGAAGTTCCCTACCATTATGGTGTTACTGTCAATGTCTGTCTTTAGTTCTGTATTTTTTAAAGGTATTTAAGTGATCCTGAATTGGGTGCATATGCCTATATGCATATATACATAAAGTACATATAAACTAATTATAGTTATTTATTCTTGATGGATTACTCCTTTTACCATAATGTAGGGTCTATCCTTGCTTTGTGATAAACTTTCTAGTTGGAAAATTGTTTTTATCTGATATTAGTGTTGCAGTTCCTGATTTTCTTTCAAAACTGTTATTTTGATGAAATTAAATCTATTTTTGTTTGTGGATCTGATATGTGCTTTTTGTAGGCATAATATTGATGGGTACTGTTATTTTGATCCATCCAGTAACTCTATGCCTTTTGATTGGTGAGTTCATTTTATTCACATTTAGGGTGGGGATTGAAATGTAGGAGTTTATTACTGTCATTTGAATCTTTGTTCTCTGTAGCTTTTCTTTACCTGTTGCTTCAATTTCTGTTTGATTAAGTAAAGGTTTTTTCCTTTGGATGGCTTACAGTGTCTGTTTTATGAGTTTTGTTGAATTCCTGAGTATACATCTCATTAAAATTGAGTTTCCTCCATCTTGTGTGCTGTCTCTAACTATACTGTTCTATGATAGATTTTGTAAGCTTATGCCATGCCATATTTAGATATTTGTATAACTTATTTGTTTTTCTTTCCCCTCCTTATTTTCAGTCTCTCCTGTTGATCTCATCATTGTTTCGTCTTTTGCTTTCCTGTTTATCAACATTCTCGAGGTATGGTGGGTCTTTGTATTCATTTTCCCTGTTGTAGGGCCACTTTCAAGATCTCTTGAATGTCATGCATGGTGATAGAGAAATCCATTAAATTCTGTCTGTCATGGAATTCCTTCATTTTTGTGTCATATTAAAATGATAACTTTGCAGGGTAGAGTATTCTTAGCTGGTAGTTTCTGTCTTTTACTATTTTGAATATGTTGTTCTACTCTCCTATCCTGTAGGGTTTCTGTTGAAAAATCCAGTTAGAGTGTGATGCCTTTGTAGCCTTTGTTGGCTATGTTTTTCTTTTCTCTAGCAGCCTTGATTTGTTTTTCTTTGCCATTGACTTTTGCTAGTTTTATTATTTTGTGTCTGAGAGAAGGTCTTAAAATTTAGAATTTTTGGCATTCTCTCTGCTTCTTGACCATTTGTAGTTAGTTTTTGTAATAGATTTGAGAAATTCTTTGCTATTATGTCTTTAAATAGGTGTTATGCTACTTTCTCCTTCTCCTCAACTCTGAGACACCTATTATTTTCATGTTTGCTACTAGGTTTTTTTTTTTCATTTTTTTTTCAATCTTCTTTCCTTCTTCTCTCCCATGAGGGTCACCTCTGCTAACTTGTCTTCAATATCTGATATTTGCTCTTCTGCATTATTTAGACTGTTTATGGAGCTTTCCATGTTTATCTGAAATTCCTTGACTGTATCTTTCTTCTCTAACATTTGTGCTAGGATTTTCTTTATGGCCTTGATATCCTTGGGGAAGTAATCTCTTTGATCTATCACATCTTTT
Organism: Solenodon paradoxus; assembly: GCA_004363575.1. Lineage (NCBI taxonomy): Eukaryota > Metazoa > Chordata > Mammalia > Eulipotyphla > Solenodontidae > Solenodon > Solenodon paradoxus. The sequence goes on from RJWH01003972.1 coordinate 65,567, forward strand.
TTTTGAGGCTTCCAGTTGCCTTTGTGAAGTTGTGTAATCCTCTTGCATCTCACTCAGTTTTTTTAATAACTATCCTTTTGAGCTCTTTATCTGTTAGATAGTCCCAATCCATATTCATGGAGTTTTTCTCTCGAGAGCTCCTGGCATCTTCCTCTTTTTGGACCATTTGAGGGTTGCTTTTTTTTTTGATGACTTAGATTTTGACATGCCTTTCTTTTCTGTCTTGAATTTAACACTGTGGCTTTCTTCTTGCGCTGCTTCAGACTTCTTTTTATCTGTATGATGCTGTGGCAGGTGTCAGTTCTGCTCTAGAATGCCATCTTTTGATGGGCCACTGATGTCTTTTCAGGTGGTGCGTGAATGGTTTGCACCTCTTCAGTGCAGTGACTTTCATATGCAGCCCAGGTGAAGTCAAGGAATAGAGCTCTCAGGAAGCCCAATTACATATTTTAGTATTTATGAACCTGAGTCTGGGTTGAGGCACTGTGGGTGTTGTAAGGTCCTGAGGCCTAGTGGGCACTTGTTTCTGGAGTTACCTGAGAAGAGTGGAGATAATGGCTGTGATTCCAGAGGCCTAGTGAGCAGTTGATTCCAGCAATGAGGCCTACAAGGAGCCTGTACTTGTTATGGGTCACTGCAGGTGGGTCACGTGATCCAGAGTCCAAGGGAGTGAAGCCTCGGGTCACTGAAGACTGGCAAGCACAGTGAAGCCAGGCAGGCGCAGCACAAGACTTCTTTCAGGCAGGTCCAGTGAAGCTGGGTGGGCACCATTCAGTACCTTTCAAAGGCAGGTCCAGTAATCCAGGACCTGGGAGCAGAGGCCTGGGGTGGTTGAGGCCTGGCATGCACAGCAAGTCTGTTGTTCACAACTCAGGGCCTCTTTCGGTGGGTCTGGTGAGTCAGGGTCCAGGAGAGCTGAGGTCTGGGACTCTGTACCTTGCAAGCACAGCAAAGCTGGATGGACACAGCTTAGGCCCTCTTCTGGGAGGGTACTATTCCTTTTCATTTTAGTTATTCATTCATCTTGGTTGTTCCTCACTGGACCCTGAGATGCAAATCCAGGTCCTTGGGATGTTTGTGTATTATACTTGCTGAACGTGGCTGACCAAACTGCTACTCAGCCAGGGTGAGCCTCTTCATATAGATTTATACTAAGTTTTGATATCCAGTAGTGTAGATTCACCAACTTCTTCATCAATATTAACTTAGCTTTTCTTAGTTTCTTGAATTTCTATAGGAATTTTAGAATCAACTTGACACTTCATAAGAATTCCTGTTGGCATTGTGAACTGAATTGAATTGAATTTATAGATCAATTTGAAAAGAATAGCTTCAAAAAGTAGATTTTCCAATCCATGAAGGCAAGATATATTTCCATCAATTAAGGCTACATTTAACCCCTCTCAAAGTATTTTATAGTTGTTAAATTTTTTCCTTGGCATTTCCTATTGTGTAAACTATTGAAAATTACACCTTGTTTTTTATTCCATTCTCTAACTACTTGAAGTTAATATGTAGAATTTAAATTAATTTTAGTATTTGACCTATGTAGAGCAGTTTTGCTGTCTTCAAATAAAGTAATAAAGCTTCATTCATTTAGTCAATATATTTAATCAGGAATAATTTGAAATTTTATATTTATTTTCACTAATGTTCCCTTTGTCTAAAACACTGTTTCAAGAGAATATATTCAATTTTATATTACACAAATCTGCCATAGGAGGAAATAATGACAGATTCCTTTTTTTTTCCTTTCCTATCCTTATACATTTATTTTATTTTGATTCTATTGCACATTTTTTGGAACTTTACTACAATGTGGAATAAAAGTGATGAAGTAGACATATTTGTCTCATTAGAAATTTCAGGGAAGGTTTGCAATATTTTATTGTCAAGCATAACTGTACTTTACTTGTAGAAAATATTTATAAAAGGAATTGTGCATTTTTAGTGTGCTAAGATTTTTTGTCAGGAAGATGATGAATTTCACTTAAAGTTTTTTTCTACATATTTTCAAATGTCTATATAATATTGAACCATTATTAATTTATACTTGTTAATTATGTTGATTGTTTTTTAATGTTTGAATTCAGTTGCATTTCTGGAATAATGGTAATTGATATAATATTTATAATTTGACCCAATTTGCCATTTTTTGAGATTTGTTGTTTTCTCATGGGAAGGAGTGATGTAAATTTTCTTTCTTGTATTATAAAACTTGATAGCATGGTTACAATGGTCTCATAACATTAATTGGAAATGCTTTCCCATTCTTTAGTATATGGCATAATTCGTACAAGGCCAGTGCTATTTTTCTCAAATGTTTTGGAGGTTTCTCAGATGAAGTTATCTAGGCAAGAATATTTTATGTAAGAAGGTTTATAATTATGAATTAAAATTTCTTAATAAATGCTTCCCAAACATTAATTTTTAAATGAATTACTTGGGGACCTAGTTAAAATTTAGATACTGATTGAATAGGTTGATTGGAGACTTGAGACTGCCTCGCTAACGAGATCCCGGTGATGTCAATGATACTGGTACAGGAATGACAATTAGTAAGATTTTATCGTATATAGCAATTTGGAATTTTTGCATCAATTTTCTTGTTATGTTTATAGGAATATTTCCATTTTATGTTGTCATATTTTTGTATAAATGATATAAAAGTAGTATGATGAACTATTTTATGCATGTAGAATCTCTTGTGGCATCCCTCTTTACATTTATGATATTGTATTTGTGATTTTTTTAAAGTGCTCAGAAGTTATCACTATTAATTTCAAATAATCAAATTTGGGTTTTTTATCCTATTGTTTGCTTTCCATTTCAGCAACTTCTGAACTTATTTCGAATGTATTTTCTAGTTTATTTTGGATTTAAATTGCTGTTCTTTAGCATCATGAGATGAATGAGTGAATCTTAGATTTTCTGTCCTTTTCTATTAAATACATTGAAATCTATGAATTTTTCCTAAGTACAAGTTAAACTGCATGTCACAAGTTTGTTATGCTGTATTTTCATTACTATTCAATTAAAAATTTTTCCAAAATGTTATTGCACATTTTGCCTTCTTTTCCCCAGTTAAGGTATAATTGACAAGCAAAATTACAGTATATTTAAAACATGCATATGATGATTTGATATATGTATACATTGTGACAGGATTTCCACAATTACTTTAACACATCCATAATTTCAGTTATTTTTGTTGGAAAAACATAACATTTATTCTAACTATATACTATAGACATATAAGTATATATATATATATATATATATATATATATACGTAATTTGCCAGTGGTTTAAAAAACACACTTGTGTTGCATATCTCATATTTTTACCTATCTCTTTGCCTTCAATATTGCTATAGTTTGTGCTTATATATCCATTTTACTTTAATCTATTTTATGCCCTCAAACAGAAGTTTATTTTATTTTATACATGATTGATCTAATAACAATCTGAAGTGATTTTGCTGAAAGCAACTTTCTAATTTTAAGGCTTTTCATAAGGCATATAATTTCCTAAGTTTCTTTCTGTGACACTAAAACAAGAAGAGGTGGGACTGATTTGAGACGAGGTCCCTTAAACTAAAACTTCCATCTGCCGATTAATACAGAAAATAATTAAACCTGAATGTCACATTCTTCCTAATCTTTTCATTATAAGCACCCTGATCTGAAGGAATTTTTTCCAATCAACAGACTTAAAATGAAGATTTGGAGATTAAGCAAAATATCTATATAGTACTTTGAACAGTATCTTGGGAGGCGGTAATTATTATACAAATACTAGCTGCTACTTTTAACTATTCCCACATATAATGAGTCTTTCAACTAATTTCTAATAAAACAAATACCATTCACGTGGACACATATGATAATGAATGCTATTACGGGGTTTCTTGATGTGTTTAATGATGGCAGGTTTAGTAGCTACTATGTACAAAATGTTATGTTGAACAATAAATATAAAATATTTATGATCGTACCTGACCTAAAATTTAGCTGTTTAAGCATGAGATATATGTTAAAAATTAAAATCATTTGTTGAAATATCTTATCCCACAAAAATTTGAGGGATTGAATTTGGTCTTATTTGTGTCTCCTTTATGAATCCTAAGTACAGGTATCTGTATAAAACCAACTTAAATTATGTTGGAATTTAAACAATCATATAAGCTATCATATACTAAATTCTAGAAAATAAAGGAGTCACTTTGTTCAATGAATAGAGGACTAAAAATATTGACAATGAAAATGAATGAAATGAATGAAAATATGTTACTCATATTATGGAGTGGAGAAGTCATAGAAGTAAATTCTAAGTGGAGAAAATGGTATGATAAAAAGGATAAAGGAATTATAAAGGAAAATATTTAAAGATGAAGAAGTAAAATATCTTAATGGCAGTGTCACATAAAACAAAAAAATAATATAGTAGAAGACTGGATAGTGACAAGTAATTTAACAATTTTTGAGTTCACCATTGAATAATGGTGAACATTCAAAGGTTTCTGCTTAGCTAAATAGTTATTTTATGCTAATTCAGCAAAAGTTGTTCTAACTAAATATAAAATAAATATGAACTGATAAATTCATTAGCTAGCTATATAAATACTCTATAAAATATGGATCTGAATTTGAGTGTTGGGACTGGAAATGGTAAAAAAGAGACTAGTTGTATAAATGTTATAGAAGATAAACTTAGAGTATGTGATATAAAAATACATATGAGCATATATGGAGAATGGCACAACAAAACCATGTCTTACCTGTTCAGAGAAATGTTTCAGTAATGCGATATGTCTAATGAGATGACTTTTCAGACTGGAAAATTCTGACATACAATCAAATGGAGGCCTGCACGGAAGGATGCCAAAAGTCCATCAATTTGAGTTCCATTAAATACCACATCATTATACATTAGGAAACTGAAAACTTATAATCCACAATATATAGAGTTTAGGATCATTTTGAAAAAGTTTCAAAGATGAATTAAATTCTAGATGTATTATAAAAATAACAGAACATTTATGGAAGTTTGATTAATGTAATATGTCTATGGCCTAAATAAACTGGTAGGATGGTAGAAGCACAATTTACAGTTTCCAAGTTATTAAAAAGTGGGGAGCCAGTAGGTATCTTTACTTTTTAAATTCCCTTTTCCTTGCAGACGTTACTATAAAAATGACCACATGAGAATAACAAAAGGAGTAAGGAAAAGTATAAAACATTAATTATATAATTCACAAGTAGATTATCTCTTAAAATACAAAGGTTGGTTAAATCTAGTAATTCATTTTCTTTGCCACAAACAAAAAAAAGATATTTTACTTAATACATAAAAGCCAGTTGAAAAACATTGTTTTACTATTTTTACCTAGCAGCTTTTAGGCTTCTGTTGTTTGGGACCTGTAATCATGGGTAGCAATCTGAATGAGGTGAAAAAACCTATACAACTTTGCTGGAAAATGATCACCCACTTCACCTATTCTAGTGCTATATCCCAAAAAATGGAGAACAATTGTCTCAAAGTCATTTGTAAAATAGCAAATACTACTATGGAAATCCATATTACTATCACAAGGGAAATTAACTCTCGCTTTAAGAATTAGCAAGAGAAAGTAATTTATACTCTCCTCCCAATCCTTAGGAGATTACAACCCCCGGTGTTTACATGGACATGCTATTTCCTGAGGTCTATTTCTAAAGCACGTAAGAACACATACAATGATTCAAATTACTTCTTATAATTAAGTTTGCAAACTTATATAGCAGCAGTAGTAGCTCCCAGGAATCAGAGGACATTATCCTGTAACTTTGGTCAGGGTATGAAACATGTGAGCAAAATTCCCTAGGTATTTTTTTCCCTTTCCATCTATTTCTAGACAAAACATAAAAGAATAAACAAAAAAATGTTGGCTCATTTTATCTAAAGTAGAACCTACCACTTTATCTCACCTTATTCCTCAATTATCAACATGAAACATTTGTTTCCTTACAAGTAGAATCTTGGGTAGCCATGCTCGCATAAGTGGTCTTGAATTACTATATTGTACCTTCACTGAATTTTATTATATTTATTGAACTTTATCATAAATTCTGTCTACCTCAAAGGTATTTCTTAATAGATATCATTTAAATTTTAAGGATTAATAGAAATAATAAGAAAAACTCTTGCCAATAGACTAATGTATTCATATAGGACCATAATTGATATTTTTAAAATTTGTATATTCTACCGTAGATTAAAGAATGTTCCTTCTACTACCAATAAGACAGAATTTAAATGAAGCTCTATCATCTATACCTAAACTCATTGTGCTTATAAAGTCAATCTTCTGTATATTGTAGTTCAGTTGAAAAGTTCACCTAATAATAAAAAAATCTAAAACTTCTAGGGAAATAGGAAAAAAGTAGAAACTTTGTGCAAAAATAATTTACTTTTATTCGTGATGACATCTTGAATTCCTGAATTAACTCCAGTTCTCAAAAACACTTTATATCTCTGTTACCAGTATGAGTCACCAGATTTAAGATGCTACTTTTTAAGAAAACTGAAATGTTTTAGAACTGAAATCATAGATTTGATTAGACCATGTCAGAACATATTGAATCATAATTTGACAAAAATTCAATATTAAAATGGAAAATTTTAATTTTAATAGCATCTCTACTATATTTTGTTTTAGAAACTGATATGAAACCAATTTTTGAATACACTAAAAATAGTCTTTCTTAATAACACAGTTTCAGAGAGAAAATAATAAATTTCTCCAGTTGATACAGTAACCAAACAGTTGGTAAAGGAAATTGAATTATTCTATGGAAAGGAAATTTTTTATTCTACAGAAAATTCTATTTGGTTGAACCCCAACTACTTTTAAGATTCATGCTACTATCTCATCAGAAATGAGCCAACAAATCCTTGTAACATCTTTCAAAATATATTTACTTTCCTAGGAGGTCTTTGGAAAAAAACTATTTTGTTACTGCAAAGATTCTAGATATTATAATTCAGAACATTGGAGTAACTTTTGTGCATTCCTAAATGACTGTAGGAAAACAATTGTCCTTCCTAATATACATTAGAGTTTGATCTATAAAGGAAGCTCACAGTAAATCCTCTGTAAAAACATTCTATTTCTGTAACTGACTTTTCTATAAAAAGTCAAATGATCATAAATTGGTTCATTTAAAGGGTGATATAAAATTACATTGTTTATCTCAGGGAGATATTTATGGCACTAAAACATCTGTCTTTGAAAGATACTTTGGAAATAAAATTTAATTCATATATAGCTTTTCTGAAGAGAAATAAATGGAAATGTGTTTCTAAAGGTTTTTAAAATCATATATTAAGAATTACCTTTCCAAAATGTTTAGTATCATCTTGATCATATCAATCAGTTCAAGAGCAGCAGTGAGAATATTACAAGGTGGTTGTTCATTAGTGCCATGTAAAACACGAGCCCTTCTTCTTTCCGATATCATGACAAGAACACGGTCAATAGCATGCTCAAGAAGTTCACTTTGTTTTCTGAATCTGGTAGTCATCTTTTCGTTATTCTGAAATTAAAGTGGGCGTTTGAGGGAAAAGAAATGAGGTAGTACTTATCTATAATACTATAAAGATGGAATAGTTTCAATAGCAACATGATTTATACAAAGTAACACAAGAGGGATGCAAAATTATAATAAAAAACTTTTTATTCTTCATATACTATTCCTGGTAATATTTATATCATTCACTGTAGTAGTTAATACAGTAAAAGAAAAGTATAATTCTCATCCATAAAAATATTAAGGCATGTAATTTTAGAATTCTGGGAGTTAGTAATTTAAAAATACAACAACTTTAAGATTAATTGGTTACTGGTATTTAAATGTACCACTCCAATTGACTAGACATATCCCTCATTTATATATTTTATTAATGCAACAACATGTATCCACACACTCCTATTAATCATATTTTCTCCAAGACATCATCAAATGACTAGCAGGAATAACCACAGAGTTGCAATAATGGTTTATATACTCTCCTGTTTGGAAGAAGTTACTCGAAGTTCGTGTTTGAATGGTCACTGAGTAAGAAGTAAGGGAATCATATAAGCACCTGTTCTTCTATTCTTTGAAATTATGAGGTTCAGGAAAATTTTATTTAATTATATAAGATATAAGATTATGAGAAGTTTTGGCCTGGGGCTAAAATGGTATTATGTAAAAAGATACTAATATAACTTCCATGAAACTAGAGAACCAAGTATACCTAGCTTCAATAATTAATTCTTGTTAATGTAAAATCTATTATGAATATGCTCAGATATTCACCATAACTGTTTCATTTTAAATATCACAAGTCAACCTAAAATAATCACTTTCCAAATTTCTGATAGTTTTTATAATATTTTGTTTAAGTACTTCATTATAAATCATATAAATTTCAGGTGTGCAGTGTTACACATCAACATTTTTATATAATAATAACTTCGTTTTGCCAGCATCCATCTCCCACAAATAAACCTTTTATATTTGTTGATTGGAAAAGAAAGATGGATATTAGGGCATTTTTTTATTTTAATATGTCTTAGATTGTGAAAAATAAAGTAATTGAAATTGATATATTTTACATTATTTATAGATGTCAGAATGAAATGATAAAAGTCAATACTTGATATATGCATTAAACATTCTTGTACTTCAATTTTTTGCTTCTTAACATTATTGAGTTTTTATTCATGCAATTTGAGATTTGAGATAAAATTATCTTTAACAAAATAAATTAATAATATTGGGGTACAAATGTTATCTTTCAAGAGTTTTTCAAAGTTATATTTATAATCATATTAACAAAGATTATCTTGACCATGTATTATTTACAAATTCCATTGTTTATTGCCTGTTCTTTGGTACTGAAACTTCTCTGTTCTTGATTTATTTTTATTTTTATTTATCCTTTAGTCAGTTAAAACACATCTTCCGGTCATTTAAAGAGTTAATGGTATTAAATCTCCTAACTTTATAGTTTTAAGGTTTTTTTCAGTTGCCAATTCACAGAACTTTCCAAAGTCACAGAGCTAATTATTAGCAGATCTTATCCAGGAAGCAAAAGCCAAGTCATCCCAGACTCTTTATATTATATTATCAAACTTATTTGTCCAAAGAAATATATGGAAAAATGAACATTTTCTGACATATGCCATGCTACTGTCCATGTAGTGAAATGAAAAAAATGTAGTCTGTTGTGAGATTTAAATTTGTGCAAATCAGTTGTATGTCTCAGAGCCTTGGTTTCTTTCTATTTAAAGCATATTATTAAATCTTGCTTTATCTATGCATAAGATTGGTAAAATATAAAATGTATACAAATAAGAGCTACTATTAATATGTAATTAGAATATGTAAAAACTATCATAATATTTTAGAAATTATTAATCAACAGACTAAACAGTGGGTAAACTCTTTGGAAGGAAACTTAAAGGAAACTAAACAGCTACTCCCTCTGACATTTTAATCAAATTAGGCTGAACCATCTAATGCAGTTTTTGAAAATTCTGTTAAGGTTAACAATTGATAAATATTTTTTATCTTTTTTGGGGTTGATATTTCACTAGAACTCCCTTTAAGAGTGAAATAAGATATACGTCTTGTCTTTTTTGTTTTAAAATCATTTTGCAGAGAGCAAATTTTTTTTGCAATAAACCCCAAAACAACCAGGTTAAGTGGCATGTACTTTGAAAATGTTTAGAAATGAAAGCCCAGGAAGTTCAGATGGTGATTATTTCAGTTTGACAGCTAAAACAATTAATATCATTTAATGATAAAAGGCTCTTGTTGAAATTTTAGTCATATATATCGGCAAACTAAAAAAATGTTCATAATTAATTATACATATCAATAAAGGCATGAAAGTGAGTAACGAAAGAATTTCTCAATGGGTCAACATGCCATACAATATTGAATTGCCTCTGAAACTCTGAAGAGCGTAATGTGCCAAAAGAGATGTTTATTTAACCCTCTGTGATTCTGTAAGCATATTGGGAGCAAAGAAAGACAACTCCTCAAATTTCCATTAAAGTATGAATCAGAGATTTTTCATATTCCATTGTGATTCATGAAATGAAATAAATCGAGTTTTTTCTTTTTTTCAAGTTGACAATTACTCTTTGTTGGTATATGATCTCCATTAGTTTTAGGGAGTATAGAGCTTTCAAGAGTTGGTGACAACAATAGTAGTAAGAAATGTCATGTGCACTTGCTTTAGTTCTCAGAAACACATTTTGTCCCATCAATGCTCACAAAGGAGCTTCTTCTCTATGTACCAGCTTCTTTCAAATAATTCTTAGATTACTAGTGGATTGATTATGCATGCTGCATGTCCTAACATTTTTCTGCCCTATATATGTAGGTCAGGAACAACAGTTGACTTGTTAGTGTAGCATGCACAGTAAAAATTTGAGAAAGGAACAAATCCATTCAGAAAATATTCCATTCAGAGAAGCCTAATATTTTTAACAATACTATATTCCTTAATTGAAATCTGCTATGAGAGTAGGATTTTAATATTCTCATAGTAACAACAAAAACCAAAAAATGGTAATTATGTGAGGTAATGGATGTGCTAACTAATCTCACTGTGGTAAATATTTCACTATATATGTGTGTGTGTATGTCTGTGTGTGTGCAATATATCACCATATGGCACACTTTAAACTTGCACAATGCTATTTGTCAATTACATTTATCCACTAAAGATGGAAAATTGTGTCTTAACATTAATAAATTTAATATTCCTTTAAAGTGGAAAAAGACCTATGTTGTTTATAACAGACTTAATCATTTGAAGAATTAGAAATGAACACAAATTTGTATTTTGGTATTTGATGTGGACTTTGGTGTAAGAGAAATGATCTATCTCCATTGATCTTTGCCAGTAATTTCAATATTAATAAATTTTTAATTTACTTATTTCTTTTATATTGACTGTCTTATCTATTTAGAATATATGCTACATGAGTGCAGAAGTCACATTGTCAAGTTATTGCAATACTGAACAGTGTGTGCCATACAGTTGACACTCAACAAAATTTTCTGACTGAACTAAAGGTATATATTTATTAGAAGCATGAATATTTATTCCATATTGCTAGAGATAATTAATTTTATAATTTTTAGAACAGCAACTCAGCATGAAAATTTTACCCTAAACCATATTTCATGGAAAATCATCATCTTCAACTGATACAGGTTGAAAATTTGTAGAATTTGTTTTTGCTACTTCATGTCAAACTGTTGATTCAGAGAGAATAATAGGTCTTTTGGTACAAAATCCATGCCTGATTAACTTTCTAAGACACACTGATTTAGGACACAGAGGAACTAAGGCTTATACAACATTCAAACTTTCAGATTAAAAATAAAAAAGACCAGCTGAATATCTAGTAGGGTGATCATTTTTCCTCATTTTCATTCTAACATTTGGCACAATGTTTGTATAGGTATGGAATATCATATTGTACCACAAACTTTCAAAATTATAATGCTGACCCAGATTTATAATTTTAAATACTTTCACAGATTATCAATTTTATATATTAATTTTCACTTACAATATACAATACTGTAAGTGAAATTTAAGATATAAAATATCTAACATATCACAAATAGTGTGTACTATATGTATATATATCATTCTATGCATATATACAAATATGCATAAATGGATATGCATATACATATAACATATACAAATTTGGTTTGTTTAATAAAGTTTAGTCTACTAATCTATACTAAGTGAATCTACAGAAATGTGTGCATGAATAATAAATGCCTGTTGTATAGGCTTTAGTACGTTATTTCTATAAAGATATCAAAACATTATTTGTATAGAATTATAAAACAAAGGAAAATTAACTCTATTATTACAATTTATTTTAAAAGTAAACGAAAACTTCATTTTCCTCCTAAGTATATGCCTATAATTCATTGTGCTTTAAAATGTTACATTGTGATAAAAAAAAAGTTGCAAAACTCCTTGGTTGCCCAAGTCTACCATTTTCACTATTCATACCTGTTTCCAATAGCAATATCAGTAAATCATGAGCAAATAGTGAGGTATTTTAGATATTGCACATTGTTTTTAGGGAAATGAAAATCAGAATAAAAGGTATCATCTCACACTTGTGAGAATGACTTATCCAAAAGACTAGAATCAACAAGTGTTGGCAAGGATGCAGAAAAAGGGAACACTAATACACTGTTGGTGGGAGGGTAAATTTGTATAACCCGTATAGAAAACAGTAGGAGATTCCTAAAACATTTGAAAATAGAAATTCCATAAGATGCCATTATTCAACTTCTGTGTATTTACACAAAAGCACACAAAAGTACTAATTCACAGTGATATATGCACACCATGTTTATTTTAGCATCGTTTACAACAACGATGAGCTGGTAACAACCTAAGTGTCCAAAAACAGAGGAAGGGAGAAAAAATGATGTGGTATATAGACAATGGCATACTATTTAGCTATTTCAAAAGATTAAATTCTGTCATTTGCAACACGAACAGACCTAGCAGGAATTATGCTTAGCCAGTCGTTAAGAGGAGAAATACAAACATTGTATTATTTTACTCACACAGGGAGACTATTGTTGCCTGTGCTTTTGTCATATCCAAAAAACTCACAGCCAAAACCAATTTCAGGAAACCTGTTTTTTCCTAGAAGTTTTATGGTTGTAGGTCTTAAATTTAAATCTTCAATTCATTTCAAGTCATTTCAAGTAAATTTTTGTGAGTGGGTAATTGGTGTTACATAGAGATCCAAACACTCATTCTTATTTTCTAAGGAAAGATGCAGGCAAGAATGAAGGCAAGTAGGCAGGCAGGTAGGAGAAAGGAAGAAGAAACATTCTGTTTATTTTTTTATCAATTTTATTGCAATAATTATTTTACACATTAAAATAACTTCCTATGCACAGGTTCCCCATTCCTTAGATATGTCAACACACCATGCACTCCACCAAATCACCAAATATTCTTCACTACTGCCCAGTGGGCTCGACCTTCATTTCCTCCAATCCCCTTTCAATTCCCTATTGGTAACCTCAGTTGTTTCAAATGTCCAAGAGCTAGTTATGTGTCATCTATTCCTTTGTTTTATCTATTCACACTCCACCTGTGAGTGAAGTAATCTGGTGTCTATTTTTCTTCTTTTGATTTATTTCACTTAGCATAATCCCCTCTTGTTCCATCCATGACGATTCAAATGACAGGATTTCACCTCTTCTAAGGGCTGTGTAGTATAACATTGTATATATCTATCACATCTTCTTTATCCATTCATCTGATGTTGGGCACTTAGGTAATTTCCAGTTCTTAGCGATTGTGAATAGGGATGCAATAAGCACAGAGATGCATACATCTCTGCGGATGGATGCTTATATCTTTTGGGTAGATGCCCACAAGTGGAATGATGGGCTCACATGGGATTTTCACCATCAGTTTTTTGAGGAATCTTCAAATTTTTTTTCATAGGGGTTGCACCAATTTCCATTCCCACCAACAGTGCACAAGTTTTTCCTTTTCTCCACATCCTTGCTAACATTACTTGTTTCCAGACTTTTGAATAACAGCCAGTCTCATAGGTGTAAGGTGATATTTCATTGTTATTTTGATTTGCATTTCCCTGATGGCCAGCAAGTAGGAACATTTAATTTCACGTGCCTGTTGGCCATCCCTATATTGTTTTCAGAAAAATGTCTCTCTAATTCCCCCTCCCATTTTTTGATTGGATTGTCTGTTTTTTCTGTTATTGAACTTTGAGTTCTTTGTAGATTTTAGATATTAAGCCTTTGTCATAAATATGAAATACAAATATCTTCTCCTGGTTAGTAGGTTTTCTTTTGGTATTGGTGATATTTTCTTTCACTGTGAAGAAGCTCCTTAGCTTGATGTAGCCCCAGCTGTTTATTTCTATTTTAACTTCCTTTAATAGTGGAGTTGAGTCTCCAAAGGCTTCTCTATGGCTGATGTTATGGAAAGTTTTTACTATGTTGTCTTCTAAGAACTTTATGGTTTCTAGTCTTATGCCCAAGTCTCTAGTCTATTTTGAGTTAATTTTTGTGAATGGTGTTACAGAATGTTCTAGTTTCATTCTTTTGCATATGGCTGTCCAGTTTTCCCACTCCATTTATTATTTCTCCATTGTATGCCTTTGGCTCCTTTGTCATAGATCAACTGTATCTGAGTGGGTCAGTTTCTGATGATTCAGTTCTGTTCCACTGTTCTGTGTCTCTGTTACTATTCCAGTACCATACTATTTTGATCACTACTGTATTGCAAATAGATTTCAATGTCTGGAAGTGCAGTCCCTCAGTTTCATTCTTTTTCTAAAAATTGCTTTGACTATTCAGGGTCTTTTGTTGTTTCATGAAAATTTTAAGATTTTTAGTTCTATTTACTGGAAGTCTGTGGGATTTTAATGGGGATTGCATTAAATTGCTTTGGGCAAAAAGGTCACTTCAATGATATGGTTTCTTCCCAGCCATGAGCAGAATATGACTTTCCATTTCTTTGTGTCCTCCTCCATTTCTTTTAAGAAAGACTTGTAATTTTCATTGTACAGATATTTAGGTTCCTTTTTAAGGTATATACCGAGGTGATTTATTCTTTTAAATTGTGTTTTAAACTGTGATTTTCATGATTTCGTTTTCTTCTAATGTGTCGTTTGCGTATAAAAATGCAATGAATTTTTGTGCATTGATTTTGTAGCCTACGACTTAACTGTATTTACTGATTATTCTTTTCAAAAGAGTTTTTAGGGTTATATTTATATTCTATGTAAATATATAGATTATATATATAAATTCATGTCATATGCAAATAATGATAGTTTTACTTTCTCTATTCCAATGTGAATTCCCTTGATTTCCTTTCCTTGCCTAATTGCTCTCAGACTTCCATTATAATGTTAAAAAGCAGTGGTGAGTGACAGCCTTTCCTTGTTCCTTATCTTGGATGAAATATTTTTAATTTTTACCATTGACTAAAATGTTGGCTGTAGGTATTTTATATATGCCCTTTGTTATGTTGAGGTATGTACCTTCTATTTCCATTTTATGGAAGATTTTTATCACAAATAGATTTTGGATCTTGTTTAAAACTTGCACTGCATGTATTGATATGATCATGTGTTATTTCTCTTTGTTCTTGTTTGATATGGTGTATGACATTAATAGATTTACATTGTTGAACCATCCTTGCATCCCTGGGATAAATCCCACTTGGTCATGATTGATGATCATTTTAATGCATTGGTGGATTCAGTTTTGTTAATATTTTGTTGCAATTTTTTCCATCTATGCTCACTATGTAATGTTAGCCTCATAAAAAGTATCTGGGAGGGGTTCCTATTCTACAAAATTTTGAAATATCTTGAGAAGGATAGGTGTTAATTCTTATTTGAAGGTTGGGTAGAATTCATTAGAGATGCCATGTGGTCCTAGGCTTTTAATTTTAGGGAAACTTTTTATTCCTTCTTCAATTTCTTTGTTGTGATTGTTATGTTCAGGTTTTCTGGGTCTTCTGGGTTTGGTCTTGGTAGACTATATTTTTCTAAAAATCTGTCTATGTCCTGTAGGTTGTCATTTTGTTGGCATAGAGCTGCTCATAGTAGTCCCTTAACATGTTCTGAATCTCTGTGGTAAATGCTGTGACTTCTCTCCTTTCATTTCTGATGCTAGTTGAGAGTTTTCTCTTGTTATTTTCTTTGTGAGTCTATCCAATGTTTTGTGAATTTTGTTAATTTTTTCAAAGAAGCAACTTTTGGTTTCATTGAATTTCTAGATTGTCATTTTGTTTTCTATTTCATTATTTCTGCTCAAATTTTTATTATTTCCTTCATTCTGCTGATGTTTGGCTTTCTCTAGTTATTTTAAACATAGAGTTAAGTTATTTATTTGTGATTTTTCTTGTTTCTTGAGGTAGGCCTGGATCATGATGAACTTTCCTCTTTGTACTGCTTTTGCTGCATCCTATAGATTCTGGTAGCTCATGCTTTCATTTTCACTTCTCTTAAGTATTTTTTAAGATCCTCCTTTACCCAAGAGTTATTCAGAATTACATCGGTTTAGTTTACAATTAATTTGGGGTTGTCCAGCTTTCTTTTTGTGGTTGATTTCTAGTTTTAAGTCATTGTGGTCAGAGAAGATGCTTGGTATAATTACAATGCTTGTGAATTTGTTGAGAGATGTTTTGTTTTACAGCATATTATTTGTCCTTGTTTGCTTAAGTGAAATCTGTAGTTACTGGTTAAAGTGCTCGGTATATTTCTATCGGATCTGCTCCAGATAGTCATTTAAAGCAGTTTTTTTTCCATTAATTTTCTGCCTGGTTGATTTGTCCATTGTTGTAATTTGGCGTGTTGAAGTCTCCCACTATTATTCTGTTTCTGTCAATGTCTCTTGTCAAATCTAATAATACTTGCTTAACATATCTTGAAATTTCTTGATTGGGTGCATATGTTAGTAAACATTGTCTTCTTGTTGAATTGACCCTTTAATCATTATATAATGTCCATCTCTGTCTTTCACTATGCTTTTTAGATGGAAGTCTGTTTTATCCAACAATATTAGTTCTGATATTAGCTGTTCCTGCACTTTTGTGGTTACCATTAGACTATAGAATTGTCTTCCAGCCATTGATTTTGGGATTTTACTTATCTTTTGAAAGGTGTGTTTCCTGAATGCAGCAGAAGGTTGCATTATGCTTTTTTAATCCATTCAGCCACTCTGCATCCTTGGCCTGGTGCGTTCAGTCCATTAACATTTAGGGTGATTTTAGATATATAACCAGTGAGTGACATTTTATACTTTGTCTACTTTATGTTGATCTAGACAATGCCTTTGTTCTTTTCTTTCTCCTCATAGGTTGCATGAGTACAGTTATGTTTTGATTGGTTTTCCCTCTTTTTACTCTTTGCTTTTTCCTTGGGGATGTATTTTGATGTTACCCAAAAGTTAGCAGTAACAGTTCTGTTTATTTCCTATTTTTATTTGAAAACATATCTGTCTTCCACTCATTCTAGCTATCCATATTTTTGTTATCCTTGCTTCCTCCCCAGTTTTTATAATGCTTTACAGAGCATCCTTTAATATTTTTTGCACAGCTGGTTTTGTGGTGATGGATTCCTTTAACATTTGCTTATCAGAAAAGCTTTTTATCATTCCTTCAGTTTTGAATGATAATCTCACTGGGTATAGTATCCTAGGTTGAAAATCCTTTTCTTTTAGGACATTGAATATAGCATCCCATTCCCTTCTGTCCTGTAGAGTTTCAGTTGAGAAATTCGCAGAGAATCTTATTGGGGCTCCTCTGTATGTGACAGGCTTTTCTCTGGCTGCTTTTAAGATTCTTTTTTTTCATATTTTTGACAGTTTGATGATGATGTGTCTAGGTGTATTTCTGTTTGAGTTTCCTTTATTTGGAACTTTTTGAGCTTCCTGGGTCTGGAGGTTTGCTTCATTCTTCATATGGAGAAGTTCGCATCTATTATTTCTTCAAATATGGTTTCTGCCTCCTTTTCTCTCTTCTCCTTCTGGGACCTTTATGACATGACTGTTGTTCCTTTCAATGTCATCCCAAAGGTCTCGATTGCTGTTTTCATTGCTTTGCATTTTTTATCTCATTGCTGGTTTGCTTGATTGAGTTCCTTTGCCCTATCTTCCAAATCACTGATTCTATTAGAAGCTTCATCCATCCTGTTAGTCAATGCTTCTACTGAGCTCTTTAGTTCAGCTACTGTATTCTTTACTTCTTTGATATCCTGTTTCATTTCCTTTCTTTCTTTTTTGATGCTCTATTTCACTTCCTATATTGTTTTCTGGATTCCCATGGGTATCTTAATAGCTGCTACCTTAAATTTATCTTCAGGTAATTTGCATACCTCTGCTGCATTCAGATTTTCCCCTGGGGTTTTTATTGGATCATCATTTTGTGTATATTTCTGTGCCTTTTCTCTGTTAGGCATTATGTTTATATTTCTGAGGGTTTGGTTTCCTGCAGTGATGGTGTTGTGTAGGGTGATCACCTTACTTCTAGCCCAGAAGTGGCAATCAGGTTGCAGCTCTGCTTTTACTCACAGTGGGGAACTAGCAGGTAGCATTGAGGTTTAGTCCCATCAGGGAGACTACCTCTTCCTTTAATCCTGGGGATGGGCTATCCGGTGGACGGGATAACCAGTGGGTGCCCCCTGATGCTTTGGCATGTAATGGTTGTGGGAAGGGTTGGAGGTGGGAACTTCCCTGTCTGCCTTCTGGTTAAGGCTGTGCCCACTGTTTCACCTCACAGGCTTCAGCTCAGTCCCCATGGTACTGGTTCTCCCTCCACCTCAAGCCAGGTCAGTCTTCCCTGTCTGTGTGTCCCAGCCTGACCAGGTATGCTCCTCTGCAACAGGTCCTCAGCTCTTTCACATCTTCCCACATCTCCACCCCAGTGCGGTCGCTCCATGACCAGTCCAAAGTCCACGTCTTAGCTGTGTACTGTAAAGGACGTCCTCCCCCATCGTTTGTCATCAGAATGGCTGTTCCATCACTGGAGCTACAGTGCCAGTCATTCCTCGGTGTTTGTCTCTGAAACATAGGTGATTATTCTTGTTGCTGAGGGGAGGGATCTGATTCTCCTTCCTACCAGGTCACCATCTTCCTTCTCTCTCTCTGTTTATTTTAATTTAGTCCTTCATCTTGGTTGTTTGCCTTAGCCCCCGGGTCCTTGAGATTTATGTGGGCTGTGCTTCAACAGATGCAGTGGACTCAAATTATTTCTTTTACAGGTGAATAACCAGTTTCTCAAAACCACTTTTTGAAGAGGGTTTTTCCCATTGAGTAGTCTTGTAAGACTAAGGAAGTTGTTTTCTCAACTCATACTTCATTTGCTTGTGAGAGAAACTCTATCTGGAGAGTTCCATCTTGGTATTACACAATGACAGCTTGGGGGAGCAGATGATTTAAGTAAAGTTAAACTGCTTTTTCATATTTTTTGAGTAGTTATTCTCGAGAGTTTTGCTTTATTGTGTTGTTGAAATTTCTTAAATGGTTGTCAGAGCTCTCTAAACTTTTTGTTCATGCACAACTGTTTAATTGTTGATCTTTATGAGATTATGGAGGCTAGGATTTCTTATTACACCACCTTGGTGACGTAATTCTTTTAGAGTAGTATATTGAAGATTATTCTAATAGTGCAGCACCAAGATCAACAATGAGAAATGGGTACATGTTTATTAACATCAATAACAATAAATAAGATTACATTTGATAAAGCTCTGGACTAATTTTATTACTGCATTTATCTATTTAGTCCCCTAATTCCACAGTAGTAAGGATGTTATTCCAGCAAATGTAGCACAGAAAGAAATTCATGTATGACAAGGTAATTTAATTTAAAATAGAGTTCTTCAAATCAAATAGGGCTTCAAAATAACACATTTTACTGCATTTTCATTAAAGTGAAAATTTCAATAATTTATCATCATATTTTTCTTTCTGTATATGGCAGATAAGATTCCATGCTGTTTTATAGGAAGTGATAAAAATTCATTGCAAAATGTCTTCCATAACTGTATCTCCACAGATACATTATAAACTTGATTTAAAAAAATAGGAGCAATACCACCTTCACAAATATTAAACTGAATTTAGTATGGTCATCTTGAACCACCAGGAACTGGATGATTTTAGGTTCACTGACACCTTTCTATTTCTAGATAATAGATAATAGGGTACCTATTCAGTTAACAGTGGAATAGTATGTGTCTGAGAAGGCATATTGAAAAAGTCATTTTATTTCATTATGAGCATGGATGAAGTAAAATAAAGATTTTATCCACACATGAAATAAATCACTTCAATAAATGAACTCTGATGATAAAACCTCACATATGTCAACAATCTTTGGCACAATATGGATATGAAGAACAACAAGGGAATAACTACTGAAGTTGAGACACCAACTGAACTAAGGTAAGGTAACTAACTTCATAAGGTAAAAGTAAGAGTTGAACCTGGTCATTTTTCAATTATAATCACAATGGAATATTTTGGAAGTTATTTGGGAGGTAGAGTATTCATATGATTACAAGAAGGCTTTTGGTAACACTTCAGTGAGATACATGCTATTATAGCATAGAATCTTTGATTCCAGGAAATTTATGATTAAGAATGATATACTACTGATTGACAAGTGTTCAAATGCTGGATTTGGTAACATGTACTCATAGACATGATCTTTCTACTACCCACTGACTACCTTTTGGAGTCCAATATATAAATAAGTATAAATACAGTAGAAGCCTGGTTAATTCATATATGTAACCTAATGTTTACTCTCCTGATAGGAAACTAAAGGAAAAGCACAGGAGTGCCTCAAATGAATGGTTACAATCTTTCTAATATTGCAAACATTCACTGTCAAAACTAGACCCATTGGGAAGTGCGAAGTATGGGGCTGTAGAGTATAAGTGAATAGTGAAGGAAGCAAGAAATGAAGGCATACAAGTCATCAATAGTGTATAAATAAACAACTTTATAGGAAAAATTCAACGACAATGAAAAAAATACCCTAAAAACTTTAGCTGTGAAGTTAGACATTTTAATAGTGAAAACAGAGCTATAATCACATTAAAAAAGAAGTTCTGAAAATACATAAGGTAATCTTTTAAGGGTTAAAACATATTAAAAATCCTATGTAAGGAAGACCTGCATCAGCTATAACTCATAAAATGTCAGTTGTCACTACACAGTGGAGAAAATCTTGCATATTTAATTAGGTCATGAAGAAAATCAAATATATCATGGGTTCAGGAACAAATAGGCTAAAATAAGAAACTAATGAACCAATTGTAATATAATTTTTAAATGCGTATTTCATAAACTACACATGATTTTACACCATGTGGGAAAAATAATCCAAGTCATTAGTCAGTAAATTTTTAGAACTATCTGAAAGGTGGGAAACATAAAAATAAGTTTCTACAAACTCAGACTATGAAGCAAGAGGGAGATGACAACATTATTTATGAAAAGTATCATGCTTTATTCTTCAGGATTGATTAAAAACATGCTATCAGCATCTGCTGAATTTTGTAGCTGCCAGAACATTCAAAGAGGATGCATATAAGAAATTTTGAAAGGGAAAGAGGATAAATATGGATTAATTATCATCATCATCATCATAACTAACTATGATATTTTTTGAGTCAGGCACTCTGCATTTTATTAACATTTTTTAATCCTCATTATGATCTGATGATACACAAACTATTAATTTCATTTACCAAATGAAGAAATGGAGGCAAAAAAGCAAAAAAATAATTATATAAAATAATTCATGCAAATTGCTTATCACAATGTATGACACATAAAAATAATCAACAAATGTTAGATTAAAATAATTGTATCTTTTCAAAACACCTTTAGTTTTTCATTTTTGGTCTTTCACCCTGGCTCTGAGTCTTGAACCAAAGTCTTTAGGCTTTATATGGTGTACACACCACCATCTTAACCCCGTGAGCCACAAGGGCACGCCTCCCAAATAAATGTATCTTAAGGTCACAAAACATACATTATTAGAAATACTCAGAGAGGATCATTTCAATATGGTATATTGTTAAGATCTAGAGATAACCTCCTTCCCACAAACAATAAAAACATACTCATTTAACAATTATTGTATTTGAGAATACACATGAAACTGTAAACGTTAGTAGAAGTCTATCATTCTCAATGTAAGTGCTGCCCAGTACTGACATGCTGGGGTCCACCAGGAGGGACCAGTGATGTAGACCTTCCTGGGTATAAATGGCTTACCCCACAGCAGGTGCCCCAATACTTGGGAATTGATGGGCAAACACCTACAGCTTGTTCTAGAAAATAGAGGGGTTTTGCTTTGGAGGAGGTTAGGACTTAGGGAATCAGAGAAAGAAGGACAGGGACTGAAAGATGAAGCATGGACAGATCTGACTGCAAGACATTTATTTGTTGAACCAAAAACTTCAGCCTGTGAAATAAGAAGGGTTAGCCTCCCTGTGAAACCAGGCATTGCTGGACATCCTCTCCAAGTGTTTTCTTGACTGTTGTCTCCTGGTACTGCAGGTCTGCATGTGAGAACACACTTGTGGTGCCAGTTATTATCTTACAATTATGGTTGTCTGGGTTACTGGTGCTGGAATGCTCCAGGAGACACACAGTTCCCACCCAACTTCTCATCAGTGGCCTCTGTTTGGATTATGACTTGCTTGTTCCTGAGTATCCACCTCCAGAATCTCTCTTTTTGTACCTTACTATTTATTCATGCCTATTACTCTGGGAGAAACCTCTGAATTCCCTGCTATAATTCCAATCATGAAGGCTGGACTCTCAGGCCTTTACAAAGTGCTGACTCCAGATTTTCAAAAATTCTGACTAGTGCCAAGGCCACACAACTACAGAAAACCCAGCATTCTGAGTCAACACCCCAGGCCATTTTCTGAAAACTGGTACCCCAAAAAAGGCTATTACATCAGGAGGGGATGAAGGAAATTCATTTAACCTAACCCATAGAAATACATAGAGAATAACAAAGAGAATGAAGAGACAGAAAAATACAACCTAAATGATGGACCAAGAAAAACAACCAAACCCAGAGAAAAGAGCTGACCACAGCAGAATTAAATAAATTCCCTGAAGAATTTTTAAGGCACCAGTTTTAATGATGCTCCCTAAAATATAGAACAGTGGAGAAGCAAAAAGAGAACTATGAAAAAAGATATAAAAATTATGAGGCAGTTCCTCACAGATTTCCTGTCACTAAAAACAAAATAGTTGAACTTAGAGAACAAAACACAATAGAGGGTCTCAACATTAGGCTGGACAAATATCCAATTGAATCAATAAGCTGGAAGAAAAGGCAAATCAATAAGCTGGAAGAAAAGGCAGTGGAATGTGCCAAAGGAGACCAGAAGAGAAAAATAGAATGAAAATTAACAAAGACAGTATAAGATACTTATGGAATAACTTCAAGTGAAATCACATTATTATTATAAGGGTTCCAGAGGAGAAAGGAGAAAACCATATTATTAGAAGAAATAGTAGCTGAGAATTTCCCTGACCCGAGAAAGGAAACAGATACCCAGATCCTGGAAGCTCAGAGTACTGAACACACACCAAAACACCTTACAATTGAAATTACTAAAAGAGAAATAAAAATCATGAAAGCCATCAGAGAAACACAAGTCATACATGAGGGAAACCACATAATACTGTGAAATTTTTAGAAAATTTACAGGCCAAAATAGAATGGTATAGAATATCTAAAGTTCTAAAAGAGGGATTTCTAACCTAGTATACTCTATGCTGTTAGGTTATTATTTAGTATTGAAGGAGTGATAATAAGCTTTACATTTAAATGAAATTTAAAGAATTCAAATAAGCTTTGCAATAAATAATGAAATAAATTTCTATAAAATGAAAAAAATTCCACGTAGAAGTAACTAGAAACCAAAAAATGTGCAGAGTACAGTAAAAATGTGGACTGTTAGAATGAGCTTGAAATGGAACTGTTTTCAAGACTTAAAAGGTCATAAACATTAAAACTTAAATGTAAGCCCCAGGGTAACTACTCAGATAAATCCATAGGGGGAAAAACAGCAGCAAAGAAAAAAAAAGGAAACCAAACACCACATGAAAGTTTTCAAAGCACATTAGAAGAGAATAAGATAACATATGTACAGCAATAGTTTACAACAATGGCAGAAAACAAATAAAATTTGGCTATAAACATTTGCATTTGAAAATTTACCATACATGTTAATACACTGAAGTCATCAATCAAAAGGCATAGAGTAGCAGAATGGATTCAAGAACAATCCAACTTTCTGCTACATAAAGGCAACTTATGTAAGTTTTAAAGAAAAACATGGGCTCAAATTCAATGGTTGGAAGACAATCCTACAATTAAATGGTAACCTGCAAAAGCAGGAACATCTATATTTATCAGATGAAATAAACTTTCAAGAAAGGTATTAAAAACAGGGATGAATGTTACATAATGATTTAGGGGTCAAATTAGAGAGAAAACATAGTGCTTATTCATATGTATGCACCAAATGAACAAGCATCAAATTACATGAATCAATT
The DNA here is from genome assembly GCA_004363575.1 of Solenodon paradoxus. Taxonomy (NCBI): domain Eukaryota; kingdom Metazoa; phylum Chordata; class Mammalia; order Eulipotyphla; family Solenodontidae; genus Solenodon; species Solenodon paradoxus. The sequence continues at coordinate 89,746 of RJWH01003972.1, forward strand.
ATTAACAGAACTAAAGAGAGATATTTATATCAATAAAATAATAATAGACACCATCAGCACTCCACTTAACAATGGGCAAACCAACCAGGCAGAAAATTAATGGGAACAACAGATATAAATTAAAAATTAGAACAGAGGGGCTTAGTAGACATTTATAGAACACTCTACCCAACAACAACAGAATTCCTACTTTCCTTAAGTGTTCATTGAATATTCTCAAGGATAGACCATATGCTGGAAAATTCTAAAATAAGTGAGACCTAAAGAACATGCCTCTGAATGACTTGAGTAAAAGAGGAAAATTAGAGGAAAAATAAAAACTATTAGGAGATAAAGGAGAATGAAGACAAGAGCTCTCCGAAATTATCATATGCAACAAAAGCAGTACTTAGAAGAAAGTTCATAGCAATTAGGCCTACTTCAAGAAACAAAAACATATCAAATAAACTAAACATATACCTAAAGCAAATAAAAAAGCAACAATTTAAACCAAAAGACTGTAGAGGAGAGGAATAATAACAAGCAAAAACAAAAAACTAAAAATAATTTATTTTGTTAAGATCCTGCAGTTTTCATTGTAGAGGTCTTTCACCTTCTTTGTTAAGTTTATTCCTAGATATCTAATCTTTCTTGGTGCTATAGAGATTGGGATTTTTTTTCTTAATCTTTTCCTCTACTTCACTATTTGTATATAGGAATTTTTTGATGTGCTGTTGAATTCTATTTGCAGAGTTTTGTTGAGGATTTTTGTATCTATATTCATCAGTGATATTGATGTACCGTTTTCTTCTTTGGTACTATCTTTGTCTGATTTTGGAAACAAGTTAAGTTTGGCCACATGGAATATATTTGGGAGTTTTCTTTCCTCTTTAACTTTGCACAGTAGTTTAAGGAGGATGGTGATTAGCTCTTCTTTTAATGTTTGGTAGAATTCACTAATGAAACCATGTGGAGCTGGGTTCTTGTTTTTGAAGAGATTGCTTTTATTACTGTTTCAATTTTTTGACCTTGTGATTGGTCCTTTAATTTGTCTGTCCTCCTGGTTCAGTTTTGGCAGATGTAGGATTCTAAAAACCTGCCCATTTTTTCAAGATTGACAAATTTAAAAGCATATAGGTGTGCATAATAGTCTTTCATAATCTTTTGTATTTCTGTGATTTCACCTCTTTCATTTCTGATTATTGTCATTAGTGTTGTCTCTTTTTCTTAGTGATTTTTGGTAAGGGTGTATCCAATTTATTTTTTCAAAGAACAAGTTCTTGGTTACAATAATCACTTTGATGATTGTTTTGCTGAAAGAAAAATTGAAAATTTCATTTATTTCTGCTCTAATTTTTATTATTTTCTTTCTTCTGAATTTTTTTGTTTGATTGTTCCTCCCTTTCTAGTCTTCACAGGTGTGAGGCTAGAGATTTAATTTGGGCTCTCTCCTGGATTTTGACATATGCCTACATGGCTATAACTTTCCTTTCAGAACTGCTTTAGCTGCATCTCATGTGTTGTGGTAGCTTGTCTGTGAAATTTCATCTGTTTTCAGATAAATCTTCATTTCCTCTTTGAATTCATCAATGATTCAAGCATTGTTCAGGAGTATGTTGCTCAGTCTCCACATCGTTGTGATTCTTCATGCTTTGTTCTTTTGCTGCATTTCTAATTTTAAGATATCATGAAGAGGAGAGAGAAACAAGAATGTGGTCAGAGAAGATTCTATAATTTCTATCTTGTCAAATTTGCTGAGACTAGTTTTGAGTCCCAGGATGTGATCTATCTAAGTATGTTCCATGTACACTTGAGAAGAATGTATATTCTTGTTCCTAGGGTAGAATACTCTTTATAAGTCTGTTAGGTCCAAATTATCTACTGTTTTAATTAAGTCTCTAATATCTTTGCTGATTTTCTGCCTGGATGATCTGTCAATTTATGCAAGCTTGGTATTGAAGTCACCTGCTGTTATTGTGTTACAGTCAATTTCTGCCTTTAGCTGCCAGTATATGATTTATATATTTAGCTGACCTCGCAATGGGTGCATAAATGTTGATGATGGTTATTTCTTCTTGATGCACTAAACCCTTGACCATGATGTAGTGATCATCCTTGCTGCATGAGACTATTTTAATTGGAAGTATATCTTGTTTGATGTTAGTTGCAGTTCCTTATTTCCTTTCTCCACTGTGGCCTTGATATATTTTTCCATAGCCCTTGACTTTCAATCTATGTTTATCTTTGGATTTGATATGCTTCTTGTAGGCATAAGATTGATGGGTCCTGTTTTTTGATCTATTCACCACTCTGTTTCCTTTAATTGCTGAGTTCAGTCCATTCTCATTTAGGATGATATTACTACATTAACACATTTGTTTTCTTTTGGTTTTATCTACCTGTTACTTCATTTCTTGTTAGTTTAAAATAACTTTTTCCTTTGGATGCTTCTCTGTGTCTGTTCTGTTAGTTTTGTCTGCCTCCCAGATATCAATCTCCTTGTGATTGTTTTTGAATGACTTCGTCATGGCTTATCTTTACCTGTACTGCTCCATGGTCATTTTTTATGAAGAGATGTCATTTCATATTTATGTATTTGAGCAGGACACTTATTTTTTTCTACCTTTAGTGTTTTATTGTTCTATCTTTTTGGTCTCATCTTTTTTACTGCTTTTGCTTTCCTGTTTATGACAATTCTTGAGGCTTGGTGAGCCTGTTTTTGTTTTCTCTGTTGTAGAACCCCTTTTAAGATACCTTGGATGGCGGGTTCACTGGCGGAAAAAAACCCCATTAACTTTAATTTGTCATTGAGGATCTTTATTTCTCCATCGTATTTGAATTGTAATTTTGCAGGGTATAGCATTCTAGGCTGATAGTTTTGTCTTTTAGTTTTCTGAAGATGTTCCATTCTCTCCTTTTCTGTAGGTTTCTGTTGAGAAGTCTGACGGTAAACTGATGGGTATGTCTTTGTAGGTTATATATTTTTTTTCTCTAGCACACTTGATTATGCTTTCTTTCTCATTGCCTTTTGCTATTTTATTCTGATGTGTCTGGGGTACATCTGTTTTCATTTAAGAATTTTGATGTTCTCTCTGCTTCTTAAACCTCTGTTTCCTTCTTGAAATAGATGTGGGAAATTTTCTGCTATTCTTTAAAGAGATTTTTCCCTCCTCTTTGTTCAGAATGCCTATTTATCCTAATGATTCATCTTCTCATAGCATCTGATTTTCTTGTAGAGTTATTTCATTTTTCCTCAATCTTTTTTCTCTCTCCTCTTTCATGATGGTTGCCTCTGTTATCCTGTCTTAAATTTCTGATAGTGTTCCTCAGTGAGATTGAGTCTGTTTATGGAGATTTCATTGTTCATCTTCATTTTTTTGACTGTATTTATTATTTCTAGCATTTCTATTTGGAATTTCTTTATGACATCTATCTTCTTGGTGACATGTTCCCCATGATTTGTGACTTTTTCTGAGGACTTCCAGCTGCCTTTGGGTAGTTGTGTGTGACTCCTGTATCTCCATTAGCTTTTTAAAATTAGTGTTTGAACTCTTTATCTGATAGGTTTTCCCAATTGATATCAATGTATTTCTTCTCTAGTAAATTCTTGGCATTTTTCACTTTCTCCAACCCTATAGGCATGATTTTCAAGCCTCAACAGAGGGCTCATCCTAGAACTTCAACAATGCTGAGGCATGCTGCTATCAAACAACTGAAGTAAGCCTAGCATTCCAGACCAACAACCAGGCCTATACTGTGCAACTTGATACCCAAACATGAGACCTTTATACCTGGGAAGCCTAACTATAGACATAAATGAAGAATGGAAAATAGATTAAAGAGATAGAGAATATACACAAGATTATGCACCAAAGCAAAACTCTAGAGAAAATATGAATAAAATAGAATTAAATAAACTAACGAATGAAGACTTTAAAGCAATGATTTAATGATATTCACTAAAATCATGCAATAAAGGAATCAAAAGAGAAATACAATAAGGCAGAGAAAATATGAGGCCGTTCCAAACTGAATTCATGGAGATAAAAACACAATAGCCAAACTAAAGAACAAAATAGAGGGGTTCAACCGTAGGCTACAAGAATCCTCAAATCAGAGAGCTAGAAGATTGGACAGTGGAACACACCCAAGCAGACAAGGAAAGAGAAAAAAAAAAGAATTTAAACAATCAAACGTATGAGACCTATGGTATAACATCAAGAGTAATAACATTCACAAAATAGGGTCCTGGAAGGAGAAGAGAGAGAGAAGGCTATAGAAAACATTCTGGCGAATATAATAACTGATAATTTTCTTAACTTGAGAAAGGAAGCAGAATTTAGGACCCAAAATGTTCAGAGTTACAAATTAAAGGAATCTAAACATACTTACATCAAGACATATTGTTATTGGTATGAACAAAATGCAACATAAAGAGAAAATATTAAAGCAATTAGAGATAAAAAAAGATAAATACAAAGGAGCTCGCATATGATTGTCAACAGATTTTTTTGCTGAGACTTTGCAAGCAAAAATGACTTTACAGGCATGCTATTTTTCAAGTGTTAAAAAAAGGACTTCCACTAAGGATACTCTACCCTGCTAGATTATCACTTAGAATTTATGAAATAATAAAGAAGTTACAGGCAAACAATAAATGAGTTCATCACCATGAAACCTATCTTAAAGGAATTACTAAAGGAGTTATATATTTCAAGTTAAAACACTTTATAAGCATAGAAACTTATGTAAACCCCAGAGTAACCTCAAAACATAAATCTATAGAAAATATAAGAAAATAAAAAGATAAATGAAACACAATATTAATGTTTTCAAAGTACCAAGAGGAAAAAGAGAACAATGGTACTGACTGCAACAACACCCAGAAAACTTTTAACAAAATAGCAAAAATATTATATACTAATAATCTCCTTAAATGTTAATGGATTGAATTCACCAATATAAAAGCATAGAATGGCGGAAGAGATTAAAAAAAAATCCCAACTTTCTGCTGTATACAGGAAAGTCATCTACACTTAAAAGATATACATAGGCTCAAAGTCAATGTTTTGAAGACAATTCTACAGCCAAATGGCAATTTAAAAAATGCATAGAGAGTCATGTTTTTATCAAAGACTCCCAACTAAAGAAGGTAACAAAAGAAAGGAATGGACATTGTATAATGATAAAAGGTTCAATTCAACAGAAAACATAACTCATTAATATACACACACCAAATAAAAGTTCATCAAAATGCATAAAGCAATTATTTTTTAAAGGAAAGGTGCAAGCAGGAATGAAGGTGAATAGGCAGTAAGGCAGGGAGAGGAGAAAGAAGTGCTTCATTTATTTTTATTTGGTTGTTCACATTGGTTGTTACCCAAGGCCCCAGGTCTTCAATCCAGGACATTGGGATGTCTACAGGACTGCTCCCAGATGTACGAAACCTCTAGAAGGACATACGCATAAAGCAATTATTAATAGAACAAAAGAGTGATATTGACAGCAATAATAGTAGGAAACTTCAGCACCTACTTATAACAATGACCAAATCACACAGAAAATTAACAAGGCAACAACAGCCATGAATGACAAATTAAAACAAATGGGTTTCATAGGTATTTACTAAACTTCATCTAACCACTGCAGAATTCACATTTTTCTGAAGTGCTTATGGAACATTCTCAAGTATATACCATATATTGGGAAACAAAACAAGTCTCAACAAATTCACAAAGATGCAAATCATGCCAAGCATCTTCTTTGAATATAATGACATAAAACTAGAATTCTTCCACAAAAAGCCATAAAATTCCAAAATATCTGGTGGCTAAACAACATACTTCTGAATGAAAAGAGAAACATAAAAGTACTTGGGAACAAATGAGAATGAAGATATGAGTTACCAGAATTAATGGGATGTACCAAAAGTAGTAATAATTAGGCAAGTTTATAGTTACTCAGACTTACCTCAAGAAATAAGAAAAAATGCAACTAATAATCTAAAACTACATTTAAAGAGCTAGAAAAAGAAATTTATCTAAAATTCTGTAGAAGAAAATAAACATCTGAAGAGAAATAAATAAATACAAATCAAAATGACAACTCAAACTATCAATGAAACCTAAATTTGACTCTTTGGAAAAATAGACAATATTGACAAATCTTTGACTAGGCTCATTAGAAAAAAAAGAAGGCAAACTGTATTACCTTGGCTCACTAAGAAAAAAAGAAATATCTGATATTTTGAATAAGAAATGACAGAGAAGTTACAAAGGATTTCTCAGAAATACAAAGTATCATATGTGACTACTATGAACAGCTATATATCAATGAAATGGACAGCCTAGAGGACATGGGCAGTTTTTAGAAACATACAGTCTACCACTACTGAATCAGAAAGAAATGGAAATCTTGAACAAATCTATCACAAGCAAGGAAATTGAAGAAATGATGAAAAGCTTTCCCAACAATAAAAGCCCAAGACCAGATGGCTTTACTAATGAGTTTTACCAAATCTTCAGAAAAGATTTAATATCTATTCTTCTTAAAGTCCTCCAAAAATTGTGGAACACTTCCGAACACTTTCTGTGAGGCCAAGATTATACTAAGACTAACAGCAGACAAGTATTTTTTACCAACAAAAAAGACCTATGTCCTTAATGAACATAGATGCAAAAATTGTCAATAAAATATTAGCCAACCGAATCCAACACTACATCAAAAGGATCATATATCATGATCAAGTGGGATTTATGCTGAGGATGCAAGGATGGTTCAAAGTTATCAAATCTATAAATTTAATATACCATGGCAACAAAAGCAAGGGAAAACATTATGTGATCATAAAAACAGATGCAGAAAAATTTCAGTAAGATTCAGTAAGATTCAACAGCCATGTATGAAAATAAAACTATGTAAAATGGGATAGAAAGAGCGTGTCTTATCATAAGAAAGGCCTGATATGACAAACCCTCAGCCAACATCATACTCAATGTTAAAAAACTGAAAGAATTTCCTCTAAATTCAAAAATGAGACAAGATTCTCCTTTCTCACTATTGCAATTTAGCATCGCATTGGAGGTCCTAGACAGAGTAACTAGGTAGGAAGAAATAAAAGGAATCCAATTGGGAAAAAAGAAGTACACCTACCAGAAGTAAAATTACAGTATTTGCATATGAAATGATAATGTACACAGCAATCCCTAAAGAATCCACAAAAATACTACTAGAATTAATCTGGGAGCACAGCAAAGTTTCTGGTTATAAAATCAATATACAAAAATAGGTTTCATATTATATGCAAACAATATGATAGAGAATGAAATCAAAAGAACTATCCCAATTACAATAGAAACAAAAAATAATTTAATACCATAAAACATATTTAACAAAGGAGCTAGAAGACCCATACTACGAAAACCATAAGACTTTGTTAAAAGTAATAGAATACAATCTGTCTTTTAATTAAAATGAAAGAGAAGAGAGGGCTGTGGTAAAGCTCTTTCTTCTGTCTAGATTCTGCCAAACAAACTTTATACACATAAATGTCTATTCCTGCTGCTGGAAGTACAATCTATCTAATAAATGCTGTGCTTTTTAAACATCATTGATAATCATTATCATATTCTCTTGGACATATATCTCACTTCCTGGACTTCATCACCTGACTTTCAGGATCTTATTATTTCCTAGTCTACCGAATTTTTATGCTCCCATCTCTGTTCTTTTTTTTCCAATTAAAAATTATTAAAGGAACATTGCATTATAGCATTATATATGTTTAAGGTGAACATCATTATAAGTCAACAAATCAGCATCTGTATATAATAGATTAAGCTCAATATCAACAACCTAATTATGTCCTTCACATATAGTTGATGTCTTTTATTCAACTTGTCCCACCCTCTCTTTTGGTAACCACTAATTTGGTCCTTTGGACTAAAAGCTGATTTGTGTTTGTTTCACTTGTTTGGTTTATTTCTATATCACACAAGAGTGAAATCATGTGATATTTCACTTCCTACTTCTTATTTATTTTGCTAATCATAATTCTAGATTCACTCATCTTGTTCTAAATGACAGGATGGCATCTTTTTAAAATCACTGTGTAGTATCCCATTGTATATATATTTCATATATTCTTTATCTACTCATCTGTTGATGGGCACATAGATTGCTTCCAGCCTTTGGCTATTATAAATAATACTACATTGAACATAAATGTGACTATATCTCTTTAAATTAGTACTTTTCAGAAAAATATTCAAAATTAACATAAATGGGTTATATGGAGTTTCCATTTTCAATTTATGAGGAATATATGTACTATTTCACAAAGAAGTTACACCAGTTCACATACTACCAACAGTGCATAAAGTTTCCTTTTTCTCTGCATTCTCAACACTTGTTTTTAGTATTTTTGGACAACAGCTATTCTCACAGAAGTGAGATGACCTTATTTTGCATATAAACTATTTTAAATTGAAAGCAAATTAATCTGAAGTTCATTCTAATGACACTTCTCACTCAAGTGTCAGTTTCTCCGGAACCTGTCCAGCAGTGTCAGGGGCAGCGGAAAAGGATTTCTAGAGACCGTGATTGTGAATCAAAAGAGGTCAAGGCAAGCGCAGAGGATTAGTTCTCCTGCCGCTCCCAAGTCTCCTCAGACATCCATATTTATTGGCAGTGATTGCAACAGAAAATCAATGCTGGTGTCGGCAAACAAAGAAATAAGAAGTATTCCAGGGCTGGTTATGGAATCCAAGTACGCAGAAACAACTAAGAGTAACCTTGGCATGCGTACATTCAATCATGCTGTTTTCAGCAACCAAATGTCCTATTAAGCAAGCAAACATTTTGCTGGTACCAGCAAGAACGTCTTGAGCAGTTTTCTGCTGTCATTTGTGAAATCACACATTATAAATTCAAGCATTCTGTCTAAAGGTCATAGCCCGGGCCCCCACATTCTAACAGTCCACATTTTTACTATATCCATTCATTTTCTGTGTTTTGTGTCTTGCTGCATCTAGGTGTGGTTTCATAGAAATACTTTAAGCATTTTTTGCAAAGTTGGCTTAGTCATGATAACTTCTTTACTTTTGTTTTCTTGAAAGCTCTTTATCACTCCTTCAATTCTAAGTGATAACCTAGCAGGTAAGAATATTGTTGGGTGGAAGTCCTTTTCTTTCAGCACTTTAAATATATCATGCTATTTCCTTCCGGCCTATAAAGTTTCTGCTGAGAAATCTGCTTACAGTCTTACGGGGCTTTCCTTGTATGTGAATTGTTTTTCTCTAGCTGCTTTCAAATAGTCTCTTTATCTTGAATTTTTGTTATTTTAATTATAATGTGTCTTGGTCTATGTCTTTTGGGTTTTGTTGGGTTTTTTGTTTGTTTGTAACTCTGAGCTTTCTGGATCTGAATCTCTATCTCTTTCCCCATATTAGGAAAGTTCTCAGCTATTATTTCTTCTATTAAAGTTTCAGTCCCTTTCTGTCTTCTCTTCTGGAACCCATATGATGCAAATGCTGTTCCTTTTTATGCTATCCCATGAGCTTCTTATGGCATCCCCATTTCTTTTAATTCTTTATTGTCTTTACTGGTCTGCTTAGGTATTTTCCAGGGCTTAGGTATTGCCCTATCTTAATCTCCCTGATTTGGTTGGAAGTTTCTTCCAATATGTTGTGACCCTCTATGCTGTTCTTTACTTCACTTATTGCGTTCTTTAGCTCTATGAATTCACCTTGAAATTTTATCATATTTTTTATCTTTGTTTCAGATGTTATTTTGTTTATTGTTTTATTAATTTCAGTAAGAATCATTAAGATTGTTGCTTTGAAAGCTTCAGGTAGTTTACTTAATTTTGTTGCACTAGAAATTTTCTCAAGGGTATTGTTCTACTCCAACACGTGTGATAAATTTCCTTATCTTTTTTTTAGCACATGTGTTTATTTCTGTGGATTAGGCTGAAAGTACTTCTTTCTCCGTCTTAATGTAATAGGCTGTGCTAGAATTTCAAGTCATAGAATATAGGTCTACGGGAGAAGCTCCAGCTGCCAGGTCCTGAGTTGCAAGCAAGCAAACAACTTAGCAGCAGCCCTAGGCAGGAAAATAATAGTTATTTCTCAGACTACTGAGGTGTCTTTTGTGATCCTTTCCAAAAAAGCTGCCATAAAAGAGCTGGAAAATCCGAAAACCAGGCTTTGAAGAAAGCACTCAGCTACTTGTGACGGAGTTGCAGGCTCTGACTTCTACTGTCTTAGGTGTTTGCTTCCCTGGTAGCCATGAGTACCTTAACCAGAAGAACGAACTATATCACTGCCTGCAGCAAGCACTGCTAACATTAGAGGAGGGGTGAGTATTTTGAACTCTGACTCTATTCCATTATGGCATCCCTAGTGTGTACACCACAAAGACAAAAGAGAGTCTGTAAAGATACCCAGCAGTATCTGTTCACTGGCAGGCTATCCCTCTCTCTTATTCCTCCAACTGAAGTTTTTGGTTTAGTAAATGAAATTCCCTCAAGTCTGGGCATACTTCATCTGTTGCTCTCCCTGTTCTTTGTCCTGAATTCTCTACTCTCCCATAGTACGACTATTGTCCAAAGGAAAGTCCTGTGTTTTCCACATAAGGATGTATGCACTACCCTCTAGAGTATATTTCCAAGGTTCTGGGGTATCCTATGAGGAGTAAACACTTCAGTCCTTAGAAATAAGCTTCATAACACTGGTGTCACCCTCAACCTTGTGGCAAGCATGGAGATGCTGTATTTTAACTTTTCTTACCCATTCCAATGTTTCCTACTGCTTTTCTTTGTGGAGATTCTGGTACCCTCAATGCTCAGTTCTATTTAGAAGGTTGTAGTTTGTAGCTAGATATGATTTTGTTGAAGAGCTGTGGCTGAAGATCTTGCTAGTCTGCCATCATGGGTGTGTCTCTCCTCCCCATCTCTGTTCTTAATGAGTCATTCATTAACTATCACAGCAATTCCTTGTACCTCATAATTAAGTATGGAAAGAAGAGATAGATTTAAAAAACTAGGGAATAACTAGCATAGGTTTTGGAAACTATATATGAAATATTCAAGTAATCAAATTTTTAAGTAAAAGATGACAGTTTTACATGGCTAAGAGACTAAATTTATTATAATGTACTGTCTTTGTCTGAAGAAAAATCATTTGTATCTGTTACTAATAACCAATAAAATATTTTATTAGAAATTGCAAGGATACATTAATTTATTCCTGAATTGTTACATTATCTTAGCTATGTCAGTTGTGTAAATTAGACCCATTAATTCCAGTACCCAATACTTTGTGAGTTTTCTTACTCTGAAAAATTATCATTTGGTTGTAAGTGTGCATTATAGACATACTACAATGCAAATGATCCAGTACAAAATGAAATTTAATCCAAATAGAACAAAGCCATTGAAATGATAACTTATAATAATAGCAGATACCATTTGTTGAATCTTTACTATATGCTAAGCCCTGGACTCAGGATTTAATATAAAATTTTCAACTCTCAGGACAATGTTGTATACAATCTGGTAAATCCCCATTCATTAGATAAAGAAACTGAAGATAAAAGAAGTTAAGTGACTTTCCCCAAGCTCACAAAGTAGTAACAGGATTAGATATCATCTGCTTGAGGTAAAAGATGGAGAGGATTTAATATAAACACAATGCAGCTTCCCTACTAACGCTGAGGTAGTCATTTACACTTAAAAGTAAATAAAATGTCTAAGAACAGATATTCCTTGGGGATAGATGTAAATTAAAGTGTTATAGGGCACTATTACTTAACATCAAAAGGGTTGTAAAAGGCAAAAAAATAAAGTAAGTTACATTGAACATTTCTTATAGAAAAGCTATTTGATATTATAAGTAAAATATTATAAGCTATTTAAGTAAAGTAATAGCATCCCCAAAGATGTCCATTTCATAATGCCTGGAAGCTGGGCATATTCTATGCTATATAGCAAAAGGGACCTTAAGCTGCTGTTGGAAATATTTCTTAACAGCTGATCTTAAAATTGAGAAGATTATCCTAGGTTATGCAGTGAGCTCAGTGCAATAACATGGGTCCTTAAAAGCAAAAAAGACATAAAAGGAGGTCACGGAAATGTCACAATGGAAGAAAAAGGAGAGATTCAAAATATGAGACTGACACAGTCATTACTGGCTTTGAAGGTGAAGGAAGTGGACTATCAGGAAAATAATGTGGGTAGTCTCTAGAAGCTGGGAATCACTTTTAGTGACAGTTATCAAGGAAACATGGACTTTATTACTACAACTGTGAGGAACTAAATTCTGTCAACAACTTGAACGAACAAGAAAGGGGATTCTCCCCTAGAACATCAAAAAAGGAAAGCAGTTCTGTAGATACCTTGATTTTAGCCCAGTGAGACCCACACTGCTGTATTGATCTTCAACACTGTAAAATAATAAATACACATGGAGATACTATTTCTGGGTTACTACTGAAAGGGATACTAACTACCATCTCCATGCCCTCAGTCTTCAGTTTTCCCAGTTTTCATTATTTTACCTTTTGATATTTCCAGTTACTATGACTATTGTTGGTAGTTTTATGGCTTAAAATACTGAAATCTTCCCAAAGAAATATGTTATAAATACAACAAATAATCAAACTGAAGATACCATTCAATGCATAGATCTTTGCATCTAGGCAGGATTTATAAGTAGTATTAATTTTAACAACTGCTGTTTCTCTATGATTAGTTTCTCTGTATGATTAATGATGTTCAATGCACCAACATGTTTGATATAGTTCTGATTCCACATGTAAATGTTAAGATACAGCATTTGTCATTGTCTGAATTATTTCATTTAGCATGGTGCTTTAAATTCCATCTATAATGTTTTAAATGACAATATTTTGCTATTTCTCACAAATGAATAAGATTCTACTGCATTTCTAAACCACACATTCTTTATTCATCCATCTATTGAAATGCTTCTTTCATACATTGGTAATTGTGAATAAAGCTACCATACAGGCTTCTTCCGCTATCTGGAAATAGAATACTTCTATTTGGTATCATTCATTAGGTTATTTTGGGAGTCTGGGAGTACTCAAAACATTTTCCATACACATTAATGGAAATAGCATACCCAGACCCCCAAAATAACCTAGCAAATAGTAGCAAATAGGAATGTTTTACTTAGGATAGCAGGGAAAACTTGAAAACATGTTGCTGCAGATAGCATTTTGATACTGTGTTTTCATTTCCTTTGAATATATACCCAGAAGTGAGTTTCCTGGATTAAATGGCATTTCCATTTTTTTATTTTTGAGGTACCTTCATACTGTTGTCCATAGTGACTACCAATTCAACTTCCACCAACAGTGCACAAGTTCTCTTTTCTCCACATCATCACCAACATTGGTTATCTTATCTTCTTGATTACAGTCACTCTCACAGATGTAAGGTGATATTATACCTTTTGTATCTAAAAGAGCTAGACTCGTAGACTCATAAGACAGTGATTATTAGACTCTGTAAGTTGGGGAGTTGAAAAGATGTTAATCAAAGGGTAAGAACTTTCAGAAAGAAGATGAATAATTTATGGAGATGTAATGTACAGAATTTGAATATATATAATTGTGATTATAATCAATAATTCTGTATCATATACTCCAAAGTTGGTTAGAGACTAGATTCAAAAAATGTTCTAACTACAAAAAAGAAATAATACAATGGTGAAGATGTGGAAACAACCTAAATGTCCATCAATAAATAAATAATAAAGATGTGATATATATGTATACATACATACAAATATATATATATATATATATATACTCATTGGAATATCACGCAGCTATAAAAGGGGTATCTTGCAATTTATGATAGCGTGGCTAGATCTTCAGGGGACTGTAATAAGTGAAATAAGTCAGATGGAGAAGGACAAATAGCACTAATACTATATGATCTCACTCACATGTAAAAGATAAACAAAGCCAACAAAGAAGACAAAAAAATTAGATTTGAACAGCAGAATGGTGGTTATTGAGAAAGCAAGATCAGTGAGGGGTGGCTTACACGAGTAAAGGGGGTCAATTGTGTGGTGCTGGATAGAAAATAGACTTTTGGTGGTGATTATTAAGTAGATAATGATGTTGAAGTATAAATCTTTACACCTGAAATCTATGCATTTATAAAACAAACTGATCTAAATTTGAAGAATCATAAAGAAATAATAATTGAATGATATAATAGAGGTGCTAACTAATACTTAAATGGTAATTACATTATAATATATAAATGAAACAAATCAAAATATTGAACACCATAAACTTACAAGATGCTACTTGTCAATAATATCCTAATAAAATATACCCAATAATACTCAGAAGCACTTATAGATTTTTAATTAATCAATGATACTATATTTCAAGTTGTAGAGTAAAATCTGGCTATTACTCACTTACTAGGAGCAAATACTAAATTGTCAGGAATTTTTCAAGCTGGTTGTTTAACACAACTATCACCAAAATAAATAAATTAAAGTTATTTATGATTAAATGTTAAAAATAAAAGTAATAAATGCTCAAAATACACCACCTCTATCATTCTACTACAGTTTACTATCATCTATTCTTTTGAACAGATTATTATCAGTGTGGTGGTATGTTACTCTACATGTCTTTCAACTTTATCATGTTAGATAGAAATCAGTCATAGAGGGAATATTCAAACCATGGAAATTGACAGATTGCTAATTATACAAACCAAATCTTTATTTATTGCTCTGTTCATTGTTTATATTTCTGAAAATTACAGAAAAATTTTAACAATGTAGGTTAAATTTAGAAGTGTGACTATTATATGTGTAGCTATTATTTTGAATGGCAAAAATTTGGGAAAATATTCTTCTGAGTTTCAAAAACTAACATTTCATTCAACAAAGAGTAACTCATTATTGATGAAAGAATGGAAATATAAAGTATTTTACTTTAAGTAATTAACAATAAAATATCATCTAAAATTTATGTTGAAATTATATTCATTTTAATTGTAAAAATAGTTGGCTACAATGTAAGAGTTCAAAAAATAAATGAGAGCATTCCTTGAAAATTTATCAGCTATATAGAATTTACAATAAAGAATGTTTTGTGTTTCATTATTTATAAATTATGTTACAGATCTTTAATATAGGTTATATATAATAAATTATCATGTATTTTCTGTATCATGACTTTTTAAGTCATTCCTTAAAAATTTAAACCACATACACCAGAACTCTGTAATTTCACTTTTTCATTCATTTTGATTAATTTTGTCTAAAAAGTTAGTCATTGATATATAGACATATAAGAGAGTAAATACATATATTTATATTTACATATAAATATAGTTGTATATGGGACTGTTTTTCAGATGGTTAAGTTTAGAAATGTAAGTTGCTCATATTATTTATGTTGTTAACATAATTTTTTAAGGTAACTGGACTCCTTTCCTTTCCATTCTTACCACCTGTTGTTTTTTATCAGCAACAGCAAGAGAGTTTAATTGCCTGAAATAGAGCAGGAAAATCAAGAATGCTGAAAAATGAATTGTAGGTCTAGGATCAGAGATAAGTATTAATCTCAGGAGAGAGGCCTTTAAAGGTAGATTTAACAGTCTCATTTTAATCAGTTTTTTGCAGAATGGAGTGCTTGAGGATAATTCTGAGGAAAGATTATTCTGGCTCAACTATATGGTGTGGGTTGTAGCAGATGTCCAAGAGGCTAAAGGACATAGTTCTTGAATTATCATTATTATTATTTTTTAACTATTATAGTAAGTAGTAGTATTAGCATTGAGGAAGAAGAGGTGACAGAAAAAAGAAAAGGGAAAGAATAAAAAACGTAGCTGATATTTATTAAA
The DNA here is from genome assembly GCA_004363575.1 of Solenodon paradoxus. Classification (NCBI taxonomy): domain Eukaryota; kingdom Metazoa; phylum Chordata; class Mammalia; order Eulipotyphla; family Solenodontidae; genus Solenodon; species Solenodon paradoxus. The sequence goes on from RJWH01003972.1 coordinate 105,626, forward strand.
CACTCTATACCAAAAAATAAGGCAATTATCTAGTACAACAAATTTTAACGCTGCAATTATCTCCATTTTACAGATAAAGCAACAGTAACTCTTAACTATTGGGTAATGTTAGCAAAGTAACAACTATTAAGTTTGATCTGGAATGTAAAGTCAGGTAGCCTGACTCCATACCCTAAATTCTTAAGCACTTTTTTGAAAAGTTTAGAGATATGATTTCTATGAGACTGCCATATGCCCAGATTGTTGAATGCATTTTCAATAGTATTTTTAATTTAAAACAAATAAATCATTTTAAATAACCAGAAGCATCTATAGATAAATGACTATGATGAATGACTAAGATTAACTCAAGCAGTATTTTGATAAAATTTCACCTGATAACTCAAAATTTGACAACACTTAGTTTAAAACTGTAAATACATCTGTCTTTTCCTATTCAGGACTAGTATAGATACTAGTCAGTAGACTGAGAGTGATTAAAACCAAAAAATTTGTGAATCTCCAAGAATGTAGAACTCAGGAGAGCTCATATCAATTCTCAAAACTAGCTAAACAGAAATTCTTTATGATCCAGGATAGGTTCAAGATATTTATCTTATCCCCTGCTAAAAGAGACTATCAGATTTGTTCTAGTTGAGTATTTGTATATCCATTTAACCCCACCAAGACTGATAAGGGCATATTTTTACAAATCTATAAACTGTGAACTCATACAGAATGTATACTAAATTGATTGCTTACATGGCAATTTACAAATGAGTCTCCAAGTATTCTTTTCATACCTGCCATGGCCAATTGTATTTATTACTTCTGTTAATATCTGTGATAGATAATAGATAAATCACTACCTGGTAAAAAAAAAAATCTATGTTTTTATAATACCTCTCTGTCTTCACCTCTGAACTCCCCTTATTGCAAAACACATTTTTAGGAAAATACCAAATTAATTCTAAGAAATTCTCTGGTAAACATATACACCCCTACAAAATAAGGAAAAAATAGTAAAATGCCCAGTATTTTGAAACTTTTACAAACCAACCAAAACAAAAATAGCATAATTTTCCAAGAATAACTTAGAAAACATTATACAACATATAAAACACACACACATACACAAAAGTTTAAACAGTATAGAAAAGAAATGTGATGATTATATAACCAACAACCATGAAATCCAAAAGCCCAGAATTCAAAGAGGTCAGGTGCTAGAACTTTTACAAAAACAGAATTAAAAAGTTCTCATGCAAAGTGAACCAATCAGTCATCTAGATGTTGCCATGTGGATATTTGGTGTACTGAAGAGAAAAAAAATCCCACTTGACTCACTTTTTCCCACATTATAGACATCTGTTAGTGGTAGCAATTCCAAAGAAATTTATTAGTAACTATTCTTCAAATCATGAAATTATAAATCCCAGTACATTTATCTCATCATACTTAGGTTCATTTTGTTATAATAAATTATTTTTCTTAATTCTCAATAGATTATTTGTTGTTACTACTGTTTTCTTACCTGATCTTCTCCTTGAAGAACTTGCTCAGCTTCAGTTTTTTCCTAGGAAACAAAACCAAGATAACTTATGAAGAACATACAGCTAAGGAAGAGGAAGTCAAATTTTTTAAAAAGTCAAACTTTAAAAAACAAAAACAAAGATAAACTTATGGATACATTTTTCACAGTGTTTCAATTATATTTCTATGGCAATTAAATTTGGATCTTTTATAGAATATTATTTTAGTGCAGTTATTTAGTCATCTACGTATCAACCCATTTTTATTCAACAAACATCTATAAATCTTATAAAATTAATATTTACATAAATTTTATATAAAGATATTTTCAAATAAAAAATATCATATTCCAGATTTCTGGCATCTCTCCAATTTAAGATTATTGATCCACTTTTTAAAATAATATGTATATGTATTTAGTTTCCAACCCAAGTATCCTGAGATAAAATTCACCTGAGTATGGAGACTTAAACTCTTGGTAATTTCATTTATCAGAAAAAAAAATCATAATAGAAACAGTTTATCTAATCCAAATTCTGACTAAAAAAGACTATTTAGAAATCATAGAAATCTTGGGAAAGAGTAACCATGACATCTTATAGTTAGTTAGTAGTAATGAAGGAAGGGAATGATAGGCATAGTCATACACATGTCTTGCTATTAATAGATAGACATTTCCAGCAGCTGTTCAAATAGTTCAAGTCCCTCATCATAATTGCAGCTTACCTCAGAGTCAGTATAAAAATCAAGTAGCTACCAATTCTGGAATTTAAATAACTTTGAATGAACTTGAAGAACTTCCTGCTCTATAGGTTATGTAAGTTGCATATCAACTAGTGAGATAGTAACAAAATTTCCCTAACTTTTGGCTTACTATACAATCTTTCACTGTGAAACTAAATATCTAGTCAAACAGTTGGCCAGACATTAGTTTTTTAATTGCATTTTAGTTTCTTATATTTATCTTCAAGTTTTATTAATACCCCTAAAAATCAGAATTATAAATGACCAAAAATATAGGGTTATTTGGATTTCATGACTTTATAACTATTTAATTTTTCTGTTGGAATCTTAAAGAATAGAAAGATAGAAAAATAACCTTTAATTGCAAACACATAGTGATGATAAATCATAAAAGAGCTATAAAGTTAACAAGTATGAAAACACGTTATAAAGGCACTCTTAACAAGAAAGAACCATCCATTTAGTTCTGGGTGAAAAATTTAAGTGTTTCAGCACAGAGCTTAGATTATCTTTGATATAATGATAACATAAAGGATAAAAGTAATAGAGAAAAAATGCCTTAGAATATACAATTATTTAGCCATAACTGTGGCATCACAGAAGGCATAGTAAGACTGTCAATTTTATATTCACAAGCAATTTCAAAATTTCTAATTTTTATGCTGCAACACATTTAGTTTCATATCTATATATTTCTCTTTTCAAGTACATTTGAATATTCATTTATTTTGCTATAATGAAATCTTAAATTTTGTCTCCAGTAACATTACTCTGGGATACTTAGTAAATAAATTACTATTTATTTACAGTGTGTTTCGAGTTAGTGAAATGTAATTTCATTGAACTGGGAAAGAAAAGAAAATAAATAACATTTTAATAAATCATGCTTTCAGATAATTTCTAAAGCAGTTCATCACAGGTAAAATTAACTTGAAATAGTTCAGCCCTGAAGTTAAGAAATCAGTTTCTGATCTTTCCTTCCAACTGCTGAACAGTAAGCCATTTGCTTTGCCATTTAAATAGCATTCCATTCTTCTTATATGGTTACAATTAAAAACCATTTGTTATATCAACACAGGAGTAAGAGGCAACTGGATTTTTTTAAAGGAAACTCTAGAGTATAAAACTATTTTTCGTAAGATTGAGAGAGAAAAATAGTCTGAGTATCTAAAAACACTGGTTGGCAGTCTGATTTCACTGGAATTTTTTAGTGACTTTATGAATTATTTCCACTATGGAAGTAAAGGTATGTTTTTTTTCTACATTCATCTACTCAATATTTCAAAAAGAATATTACTGGAAAATAAACTTTCAGAATGTCTAGTGTTTTATTCCAAACTATAAAGTATATGGCATCTTACATAAAACTGAGCAGTAGTGGCATAAGGAAAGCAATAGAGTGTTCTTACTCCATATTTATATTTAGTATTATAAAATAATCTATAAAATAAACTATTAACCCACACTTGATATTTTCTGTATTGGAAAGTCATAACTTAGGTTTCTTATTATAGAGCGGTATATTCTGTACCAGATTTAAACATGAGCTAGATTTGAGGGCAAATTGATAAAATAAGACAATAAATTAATTTCCATATGATAAAAGGAAAAAAATTTGCATTACAACACAGACTTTTTGAAATATGATTGTTATCTTCCTTCTATTGCTGTATATTTATAAATTTGCAACAACATGGTTGGAACTTGAGACGATTATGCTATGCAAAATAAACTAGAAAAAGTACTCAGTGGTTTAATTCATACGTGGAATATAGAAAGAAATAAAATAAACTAAAAAGATACAACAAAACTTATAGGATGCAAAACTGTGGTTACCAGAGGAAGCAGGGAAGGGGAAAAACCTTCGTATTGAAAGAATAGATTAACTGTCCAGATAAATGAGGCTTTCCTTCTGGGCTCTAAATGTTATTCCACCAGTGTGTCTTTTTTTGTTCTAGTACAGATCTCTTTTCATGATGATCGCTCTGTAATATAGTTTGAAGGAAGGGAGTGTGATTCCCCCACTGTTTATTATTCTCTTAAGATAGCTTTGACTATTAGAGGCCTTTTATGGTTCCATACAAACTTCAGTAGTGCTTGTTCCATTTCCTTAAAAATTATCACTGGGATTTTGATGGGAATTAGATTAAACCTATATATTGCTTATGGTAAAATGGGGATCTTTATTATGCTAATTCTTCCAATCCATGAACATGGAATATTTTTCCATATGTTTGTATCTTCAATTTCTTTTGTTTTGTTCCTCTAGTTTTCAGTATGGAGTTCTTTCACCTCCTCTGTAAAGTTAATCCTCATGTATTTGATCATTCTTGGTACTATTGTTTAATGAATTTCTTAGTTTCTTTTTCCTCTATTTCATTCTTTGTATACAGAAATGATACCCATTACCCATTTTTGTGTGTTGATATTATATCCGGCCTCTTTGCTGTATTCATTTGTTGTTTCAAGCAGTTTTTACGTGGAGTCTTTAGGGTTTTCTAGGTATAATATCATATCTTCTGCACATACTGATATTTTTTATTTCTCCTTCTCCAATCTGGATTATTTTAATATGTTTTTCTTGCTTTATTGCTCTGGCCAAGACTTTCAGAACTATGTTGAATAGTAATGGGGAGAGTGGACAGCCTTGTCCTGTCTCCAATTTTAGGGGAAAGACTCAATTTTTCATCATCGATTATGATATTGGTTGCATGTTTGAAATATATAGCTTTAATTATGCTGAGTTATGTACCTTCTATGCCTATTTTGGTGAGGGTTTTTACCATGCATGGTTGTTTTATCTTGTCAAGTACTTTTTCTACATCTATTAAGAAGATCATATGGTTTATCAATTTCTGTTTGCTGACATTTTGTATTACAATTGATTGTGGTGTATAATATTTCTGATGAGCTGCTGAATTGTATTAGCCAGAATTGTTGAGGATTTTTTCATCTATATTCATAATTTATGTTTGTCTATACCTTTCTTTTTTGGTACTGCTTTTGTCTAATTTTTGAGTCAAGGAAATATTGGCCTCAAAGAATGTATTTGGCAATTTTCCCTCCTCTTCAACTTTGTGGAAGAGTTTAGAAAGATGAGGAATAGTAAGCTCTTCTTTGAATGTTTGGTAGAATTCACTAGTAAAGACCTGGGATTTTTTTTTTAGGAAGACTTTTTACTACCGTTTCAAATTCTATGGTTGTGATTAGTCTAAGTTTTCTGTTTCCTCCTGGTTCAGATTTGGGAAGTTCTGGTATCCTAGATGTCTGTTCATTTCTTCATGATTGATGAATTCATTAACATATGAGTGTTCCTAATAGTATCTCAAGATCCTCTGTACTTCTGTGATATCAGTTATATCTCACCTGTTTCATTTCTGATCTTTGTTATCAGGGTTTTCTCTCTGTTAGTGAGTTTAGCTAAGGGTTTTTTTTTTTTTTTTCAAAGAACCGGCTCTTAGATTCATTGATAATTTGGATGGTCTTTTTGTTTTTAATTTCATATATTTCTTTGGTAATTTTAATTATCCTTCCTTCTGTTGATTTGTGGTTTGAATTGTTCTTCCCTTACTAGTTCCTTCAGGAGTGAAGTTAAGGATTTAATTTGAACTCTCTCTTGGTTTTTGATGTATGCTTGTATGGATATAAACTTTGCTCTCAAAACTGTTTTTTTCCACATCCTGTATGTTCTGGATGCCTGTTTTTGAATTTTCATTTATTTCCAGTTAAGTTAACTTCACCCATGTTTCAGGGGATATTCAGAAGTATATTGTTCAATCTCCACATCTTTGTGGTTTTTGGTTCTTTTGGTTCATTTCTAATTTCACCCCTTTGTGATCAGTGAAGATGCTTTCTAAAATTTCAGACTTGCTAAATTTTCTTAAACTTGTTTTGTGTCCTTGAATAAGGTTTATCCTTGAGAATTTTCCAAACACACTTGTGAGAAATGTGCATTCCTCTTTGCTGAGGTAGAACATCCTGTACATGTCTGAAAGGTCCATGTGATCTCTGGTTTCAATTAGGGGTCTAATTTCTTTGTTGATTTTCCTCCTGGATGATCTAGCTATTGTTGTAAGTGGAGTGGTGAAGTCCCCTACTATGACTGTGTTACTGTCAATGTCTGCCTTTAGTTCTGTAAGCAGTTGTTTTATGTATTTAGGTGGTCCTGAATTGGTTGTATGCATGCTGATGATAGTTATTTCTTTCTGATCGTTTACCACTATATAGTGCCTATCCATACCTTGTGATAATGTTTTCAGTTGGAAATTTGTTTTGTGTGATATTAACATTGTAGTTCATGACTTATTTTTATCACTATTGCTTTGATACATCTTTTCCATAGTCCATTATTTTCAACCTATGTCTTTGAGTCTGATAAGTTTCTCGTAGGAATAATATTGATGGGTCATGTTTTTGATCCATCCGGCATCTCTGTATTTTGATTGAGCTCATTCCATTAGCATTTATGGTGAGGATTGAGATGTAGGGCTTTATTACTGTCATCTGAGCCTCTGTTCTCTATTGCTTTTTTCTGTCTTGCTTCATTTCCTGTATGTTTAAGGTTGCTTCTTTTCTTTCAGTAGTTTTGCTGTGTCTATTTTGTCAGTATTTTCTCCTTCCTGGCTATGTATCACTTTAGAATTGAGCTTTGTTTATATACCATCAGTTGTCTATAATTATACTCTATGATAGACTTTTGTGAGCTGATGCCATGTCATATTTATATATTTGTAGAAGGTACCTGTTTTTCTTCCCCTCTTTATTATTTCTGTATTCTCTCCTATTGAGATCAACTTTGTTTCTTCTTTTGCTTTTCTGTTTATGATGATACTCACGATCCAATGGTGGATCTTTGTTTTACATATCCCCGTTGAAGAGTCGAGATTTCAAGATTTCTTTAATGCCATGCCTGGTGATAGAGAAGTCCATTATCTTTTGTTTGTTACTGAATACCTTTATTTCGCCATCATATTTAAATGATAATTTTGCAGGGAAAGGTATTCTTGGCTGGTAATTTTTGTATTTTAGCATTTTGAATAAATTATTCCACTCTCTACTAGCCAGTAGGGTTTCTAGTGAGAAATTCAATGATAGCATGATGTGTGTGTCTTTGTAGGTTACGTTTTTCTTTTCTCCAGCACACTTGAGTATATTTTCTTTTTCATTGACTTTTGCTAGTTTTACTATTATGTATCTGGGAGAAGTACTATTTACATTTAGAGATTTTTATGTTTGCCCTGCTTCTTGAATATGATTACTTTTTTAACAAATTTGGGATATTCTCTGCTATTACTTCTTTAAATGTTTTTGTTCTTTTCTCCTTCTCCTCATCCTCTGGGAAACCTATTTTCATTGTGTTTGTTTTAAGAGTCTCTGACATTTCTCCTAGGGTTTCTTCATTTTTCCTCTTTCTTGTTTCCCTCTCCTCATCCATGAATGTCACCCATTGTCTTCAATATCTATATTCATTCCTCTGCATGATTTAGACTGTTTATGGAGCTTTCTATGTTTATCTGCAATTCCTTGACTGTATCTTTCTTCTCTAGCATTTCTGCTAGGACTTTCTTTATGGCTTCAATCTCCTTGGTGCAGCAATTCCTTTGATCTATCACATCTTTTGTGAGGTCTTCTGATTGCTTTGGGTGTTGTGTGAACCTCTTGCAACTCATTCTGCTTTTTGAATGCTATCCTTTTAAACTCTACCTATTAAGTCCATGTCAATGAAATTCTCTGACAAGCATCTGGCACTTTCCTCTTTTGGGACCATTCAAGTTTTTTGGGGGTGACAGATTTTGGTGTGACTTTTTCTGTCTTCAATTTAGCACCATGGCTCTATTTTTCCTTTATTTTAAACTTATTATCTGTATGATGCTATGGTAGGTGCCATGGTTTTAGTTTTGGAGAGGCTGCTGTTGTTCTCTAGGATGCCTTCTTCTTGTGGGTTACTGAATCATTTTCAGGTGGTTCATGAAGGCTTTGAGCCTCTCCAGAGCAAAGAGTTTCATATACAGCCCAGGTGCAGTCCAGGAATACAGCTCTCAGGTAGCCCATTTACATATTTTAGGATATATGGGTTGGGTATGAGTTGAGCCACTGTGGGTGACCTGGGGTCCTGAGGTCTAGAGGGTGCTTGCTCCTGGTGCTACCTGAATTGGATGTGGATGACGGCCCATGATTCCAGAGGTCTAATAAGCACTAGTTCTTGCCATGAGACCTGGACTGCTGGTACTTGTTCTGGGTCACTGCAGTTAAATCTGGTGATCCAGGGTCCAGGGGAGTGAAGCCTTGGTTCATTGGAGACTGGCGAGCACAGTGAAGTTGGGCAAGCACAACTCAATGCTTCTTTCAGGAGGTTCTAGTGATCCAGGGTGCTGGGAGCAGAGTCCTGGAGTTGCTGGAATATGGCGAGTGCAAGGAAGCTCATAGGGCACAGAACAGACCTGTTCTCGGAAGGTCGAGTGAGCTAGTGTACTGGGTAGTGGAGGCCTGGGTACTCTGTACCTGGAAAGCACAGTGAAACTGGATGAGCATAGCTCAAGGCCTCTTGCAGGGGTTCTGGTCATCTGGGTCGCCGGAGCAGAGGTCTAGGGATGCTGGAGCCTGGCACATGCAGTGAAGCTGGGCAGGTGCAGCTTAAGTCCTTTTCCAGGTGGCTGGTGAGTTGGGACCCCTTTTCATCCTTTTTCTGTTTCCTAATTTGCTCTGCTTCTTAATTTGATCATGTGGTAAGAATACTGAGCCAGAATACCTGAATTATATACCCATCTGTACTATTTTTTCCACCAACAATCATGGAACAATGCACTTTAAAATGCTCAGTTTCTTAATCTATAAAATGTTCAGGATAACATCTAACCCTGATGTCCCTTTTTTTAAATTGCATCATCTTTTAATTTCTACTTTGTGTGTATGTTAGAATGCCTGATTTTCTTATGTCTCAAATTGTTGTGAAAATCAGACTAGAATGTGGGATAGTACTCTATAAACTGCTCTTTGCCACATAACGTCAAGTAGTATTGCTGGGGTTTATCTATTTGTAAAAGACACTGGAACTCTGGTGGATGATATTGTGTGAACTATCGATTGAGATACAATGTCAGTATTCAAAACTGAGTCATCATTGTGACCAAAAGATTTAATAAATATCAATAATTTTAAAAGTCAAGTAGTGTTAAAAAGATCATTACCTCAAATCTCAAACTTCAATTTTCTGTTCTCTATCAACATTCCTCAAGTTTTTCTATAACACCTAACATGGTTTTAGCCTTTGGAATTACATCTGCAAACCTGATTTTTAACCCTCTAACCAAATATAAATATAGTTAAGTTCTACAAAATTATAAAAGAGTACTGAGAACCAATTTTTACCAAAATTTCAACTTATCTAAACTTATTAATTTTATCTTTGATGACATTTTTAAACACTATATGATGACAGCCTATTAACTCTTCATTTGACATTGAAGAAGTTATGATGTATTTCTGTCCATTAAATATGTGCCAAGGAGAATAGTTATGTTCCAATTAAATTCCACCAGAAAAGAACAAAAATAAAGCAATATAGTCCTCTTCCTTAAGAAATATTTTGTTATTCAGAGACTATGGCCTGATCTCTTTTTCTGTGTGATTATTTACAGCTCTCATTCCACTGAATATTTTTCTTCTAATGGAGTTATGAGTATGATAGCCAGGAAGCCCCAGAGATTCATTTAAGGAATCATATGATACTGGAATTATTTCCATAATTTGAATCATAAATAGCTTTACCAAAAGACATTTTTGAACCAGCTATATCAAAATTCATCTCTACATAACTTCTAGGAACATGTATACCTTTTTAATTTGATCTTCCAAAAGAATACTAAACATACTTTGGAGACCATCTAGACATACATCCACCATATTTCATGGATTAAAGGGAGCATATTAATTTTTATTTCAACACCTCTAAAATCAGAATGGTGTTTCTTTTCCATGGGCCAAGAAAATAATGGACTAGCTTACTTGGCAGAATTTTTGATAGTGGTAAATGAAATTAGGACTAATATCAAAAACATCTTAAATTCAATGAAATGTGACTTATACCTTGGCTTTTCAGTAAAAATCTCTTTAGTCAGAAAAATTCCAGGCAAGTTAAACATGTTCATGAATCATCTGGAGGGTACGGGTTTTTTTAAAGATCTTCAGGTTCATATATACCTCAATAAACTCCAAAAGAGCACGTATTTACACATAACAAATCCCTTTTCCCTTTCCATCTAAAGAAGTATCTTTGAAACATGATACTGGGGATAAGTAACATGGTAACATAATCACAATGATTAGCTGAGAGATTATGTAAGAACAAAGACCAACTGAATTTTGATGCCAAGATATTCTAGAAAATAAGTGGGTAGTTGACAGAAATTATTAGAATTTGTCCCATCAATTACTTCAGAACAGCATTCTACTCTGTAGGAAATAACTACCTTAATTATTAATATAATCATTAGTGTATAGCATAAGTATTTAATATAGAAACAAACAAGTTATTAAGTAGTATAGATACTGCTATTAAAACAGCCATTTTTATGACTGACAAACTCATTTTGTTCAGGCAATGTACACAAATTCTCCTAGTTACTAGTCTAATCTGAACACCTAGCTGAATAGTATATAAAGTGTAAGAAAATATACATATTGCCATAGATTTGCAATAGGATATGAAGAAAAAGCTATACAAAGACTTTATTTTAAAAAGGAGTACACCATGTCCTTACAGAAAAAGTAGAAAGATATAATTCAACCAAAAGAAAATGCCAAATGGAGTTGGTTGAGTGGAAAGAGAAGAGACTTCTCTGTGAACACTGCAAATGTACGGCACATTAGAATATTTTTAAATATATTAGAAATAGTGTTTTTAAGTCTGTCAAACGGATATGTGGAAACTCACTAGATAAAATTAGCATTTACATTACTTGATTCAAGTAAATAAAGGTCTTCAACAAGATTTTGTTGAATGGATGGATAGATTTCATCATGATCACAGCCCCGAAACAATGAAAAAACAATGGACTTTCTTTATCTTTGTGAAATAGTTCTAGCTTTGTCTTAATACTGTACTCGTTATTGAGGTTTGAGTAGACATGCTAATTATATAAAATGGCAACCCTATTTGTAGGTGCAGAGACAGATGTTTGGGATATTGCATCTGGCCTTGATAACTCCCTCTTCATTCTTTGATTCATCTTGAACCTAAGAAGAAATAGTAGTTCTCTTAATCCATTCATCTGATAGCAAAGTGTGAGCTAATTCCCTAGAATCTCCAACTTTGACTTTCATTTCTGGGAAGCAGTGACTTTAGGCATAATATCCTTGAGTTTCACAAAAAACGATGGTACATTTTCTGAAGGTAGAGCATGTAATAGCAACCACTCAGATGATACCAAGATTCAAATAACCATTAAATACATATAAGAAAATGTAGGCAAAATATTATTGGACACAGACTTAAGAGATATCTTTGGCAACTGAACTCCCATTGCAAGGCAAATAAAATTCAAAATATATGAATGAGATTACATAAAACTAAAAAGTTTCTACTGAGCAAAAGAAACATCTACAAAAACAAAAAAACTATCCAACTGAATGGAAAAGGATATTCACCTTTCACACCTCGCAAGAGGGGTTAACATCTAAAATATAAAAGGAATTCATAAAATTGGACAAAAAAATGTAAGTAACCCAAACAAAAACTGTGTTGTTGAGCTTAATAGACATCTCTCCAAGGAAGACATACAGATGGTCAACAGTTTCATGGAAAAGATGTTCTACTTTGCTTGTCATCAGGGAAATGCAAATCAAAACAACAATGAGCTATCACCTCACAGGAGTAAGAATGGCTATTATCAAAAAAAAAAAAGGAAACAAGTGTTAGGAAGGATGCAGAGAAATGGAAACTAATTCACTGTTGGTGGGAATGTAAAATGGTGCAACCATTCTGGAAAGCAGTATGGAAAGTCCTCAAAGAATTGAGAATGGAAATTCCATATGATAGTTATTCTCCTACAGGACATTTACCCTAAAAATGCAACACTTATCTGAAGAGATATATGCACCCCAATTTCATTGCAGCACAATTCACAATAGCTAAGAGATGGTAACTGCCTAAATGCCCATCAACAGAGTAGTGGATAAAGATGTGGTACATATACACAATGGAATACTATTCAGTGATTAAAAGGGAGAGATCCTGCCATTTACAACAACGTGGATGGACTGGGAGAGAATTATGCTTAGCGAGATAAGCTAGAAGGAGAGGGACAAACATCATATGGTAGCGCTCATATGATGTGTAAAGAGATAGAAAACAAATGAACGTCATAAATTAAACTACTCTAAAAGTGGGAGGGAGGGACAGAGAGAGAAAGAGGGGAGGGGAGAGAGAGGGAGAGAGAGAGAGAGAGAGAGAGAGAGACAGACAGACAGACAGACAGACAGACAGACAGACAGAAACAGAACTACAGAGAGAGAGAGAATACTACCCCAAACAACTATGGACTCAGTGGTGGGAGACAAAAAAGCAAATCAGAGGATACTGAGTTGATGGGGAGGTGTGGGGAAAATGGAAGGGAATTAACCACAAATGAAGGGAGAAAAAAGCGGGGGTATTGGTAAACCTACTTGCTATATGCAAATGTAAAAATATTTTTATATACACCTCAAAACAAGTTAATGTCAAAATGCAATATCCCTTGAATAATAATAAAAATAAAAATACAGGAATGAGAGGGTCTACAAAATTTTTAAGAAGTTATTAGAGTTTCTATCAATCTAATTATCATTAAACTGGAAAGGTAAAAAACTAATTTCTTGTACAGAATGTAAGCGACAGAAACACACTTCTTGCCTTTAATCATTTTTTGTTAACAGGAACAACATGAAAATAGAATGGTTCTATACTCACCTTTTTATAAATATTAGAGACTGCTTTTAATATGATATCCTGGTGGTCAGTTCGCATTATACCGAGTTCATTAAGAATTTGACGGGTAATGTTAAGTAGCTTTTCCTCATTGATTTCTGATCTTTCAAAGTTTTCTCCATATGCCAGAAAGCTATAATCCAACTCTGAAAACAAAACAACAAAAGCAGTAGAGGAGATGTCAAAGTAAAGAATCAATTTGTAAGGATAATTATACAGTTCTATTGGCATGGAAATGCCAGGGGCTTTTTTTGCCTTTGTTGATAAGTCATTTATAGGTTTTTATTTTTTTTAACATTCCATCTCAAACTCAGAGTCTTTAGTTAGGCTTGCAAAGGACAAATTTTGTAGGTTCTTAAAGAAAAGCTTAAACACAAATTTAATTAGCAAAAGACACAGGTAAATATATTGCTAGTCAGAGAACATTATCATAATAATATCTAAAATGAACTTAAATAAAGAGATTTTTTTCATTTTTGAGTACTTTAACATTTGGAATTTTATCAATTATAAATCTTTATAGTTAATATATGTTAACTATTTGGGATGGTAAAGTATCTTGGAATAATTGTCTTATTTCCATAATCAAAAGAGAAAAAAATTCAAAATTTTTCTAGCATTTGTTTCAGTGAACTGTTTATGTCATATCTTTAGCTCTATTTATGAAGATATAATTTGAGGAAAGAGAAATAATATAATAGAGTGTATTCTATGATATATAAAACAAACTAATCTGAAAGAAAAGCTGCTGAGCTTTGTGTAACTTAAGGCATCAAAAGACTCAATGAGCTATAAAATTATCATTAACTATAATTAATATGTCATACACATTAACAGTAAGAGTGAGTGGAAATAGTCAAAATTAATTTATAGTTTTCCTGAAATTTGATGTTGAACTTTCCTATGAGGTGCACCTAATATCCTGATAACTAATAATATAATATAGGTTGATTAATGTAGAATGCATTGCTTTTTTTAAAAATAAATCAGAAAGTTTACCTTTAAATAATTTGCCAGCTAATCATATAATGTAAATAAAATGTCATGAGAAATATTTAAACTGCTCTTTAAAACTTTTTATGTACTCCACAAGAATATATTTTGTTTTAATGATATACTAATTAGATCATGTTTTCAGATTCTGACATGACAACACAACTAAATATGCAGCTTTAGTGAAACCTTCCCACAAACCACAACCAGAACCCAACAATTATGACATATAATTCTCATCAAATTTTCATCAAAAGGATTCCTGATAGATCCAAACATCTGTATTTCTTCAAGTGAGTGGGAAGTAGACCGTCTATGTAGCATAGAAAGGAGACAGGTGTGATCATTCACTATTAGCTGTCAAACTTGGGGAGGCACTATTGAGCTCTATAGTGTGGGTGAAGGGCTTCGCTGTCTATGGAGCCTGAGTGCCAGCAATTCTGTCTACTAGAAGTGCAATACTGACATTTAGTTACTGGCTGATTCGCCAACCCGCCCCCTTCATGATATGAAGAAGTCAGAGGAAACCTATATTGTACAATACATACCACTTTCAGCAAAGAGACAAATTAGACTTTCAACCAGAAAAAGCTGATAAGAGACAAAAAAATGGACACTATATAATGATCAAGCATCAGGAAACACATACAGATGGCCAACTGGCACATGGAAAACAAGTACAATATCACTTATAATTATGGAAATATAAATCACAACTACAAGGAGATACCTATCACCTGACAACAATGAGAATGGCCTTGATAAACAAGACTGGACATAGAGATCCATATATTTTTCTAATTAGAACTTTGTGTTCTCTGGGTATATGCATAGAAGTGGGATTGGGGGAACAAATGGTTAATCCATTTTATTTAAAAATGTTGGCAAGAAAGTGGAGTGAAAGGAGGAACTCTTTTACATTGTTGGTGGGAATAAATTTTCTGCAACCTCTATGAAAAATAATGCTTAATCTTCAAAATTTTTAATTAGCACTACTATCTGATCCAGCAATTCTGCTACTAATTATTTATCATATGACTATTAAAACAAAAAAGCAAAGAGATACATGAATCTTTATGATATAGCAGCACAATTTACAATAGTCAAGACATAGAATCACCCTTAATGACCAGCAATGGATGACAGGATCAAGAATATGTGATATTTACTATTCTTCTAAAACTCTTCCAAAATAATGAAGAACAGGGTTACTCCCATATACATTTTATGAGGGTAACATCACACTGATACCAAAAGCTGATAGATACATCATTAAAAAAGAAAATTATAGACCAATAGCTCTAATGAACATAGATGCAAAAATTCTCAAAATGTTAGCAAACCAAAACCAAGATTACATCAAAAAGGTCATCCCTCATGATCAGTTAGGATTAACCCCAGGGATGAAAGGATGGTTCAATGTACATAAATCTATTAATGTAAGACAACATATTAATAAGAGCAAGGAGATAAATCACATGAATCATATTAATAGATGCAAATTAATATTTTGACAAGATCCACCACCCATTTATGATAAAAACCCTGCAGAAAATGGGAATAGAAGGTACATACCTCAACATAATAAAGGACATATAAGACAAACCCATAGCTGACATCACAGCCAATGACAAAAAAATTGAAAGCATTTCCTCTAAGGTCAGGAACAAGTCAAGGCTGTCCACTCTCACCACTGCATCATACTGGAGGTCGTATCCAGAGGAATTAGTCAAGAAAAAGAAATAAAATGAGTCCAAGTTGGAAAGGAGGAAGTAAAGTTATTATTATTAGCAGATAACATGATTATATATATATATATTGAAAACCCTAAAAATACTTGTCAAAAATACTATAAATCATCGACAAATACAGTAATGTGGTAGGCTACAAAATCGATGCACAAAAATCCATTGCATTTTTATTCCCAAACATTTAGAAGAAAATGACAATCACACCATTTAAAACAGAAGTTAAGCAAATGAAATACCTGGTCATATACCTAACAAAGGAAGCAAAAGATCTGTACAAGGAAAACTACAAGTACTTTTTAAAATAAATAAAGAACACAAAGAAATGGAAAGACATCCCCTCTTCATGACAGAGATGAATCAATATCATTAAAATTAACATCTTACACAAAACAATATAGAGTTTTAATGCAATCCCCATTAAAATCCCACAGGTCTATTTCCAGGAAATAGAACAAAATGTCTTAAAATTTGCATGAAACAATGAAAGACCCTGAATAGCCAAAGCAATATTAGGGAAAAAAAATGAATCTAGAGGATTACACTCCCAGACATTGAACTATATTAGAAAGCAACAGTGATTAAAATGGTACTGGAATAATAACAGATATACATATCAGTGGAACAGAACTGAATCACCAGAAACTGACTCACATAAATTCAGTTAATCTATGACAAAGGAGCCTAAAGCACATGACAGAGAAAGGAAAGTCTCTTTAACAAATGGTGTTGAGAAAACTGTACAGCCACGTGCAAAAGAATGAAGCTAGATTATTCATAACACCATTCACAAAAAATGAACTCAAAGTGTACTAGAGACCTGGACATAAGATTGGAAACCATAAAATTCTTGGACGACAACAAAGGAAAGACATTCCATGACATCAGCCTTAGAGAGGTGTTTGGGGAAACAACTTCAGAATCAAGAAAAACAAAAAGAAAAATAAAAAATGGAACTTCGTCAAACTAAAAAGCTTCTTCACAGTGAAAGAAAACATTACCAAAACAAAAATACAACCTACTAACTGGGGGAAGACACTTTCATTTCATATTTCTTACCAGGGATTAATAAACAAAATATACAAAGAACACATAAAGCTCAGTAACAGAAAAACAGGAAGTCCAATCAGAAATGGGAAGAGGAATTGAAGAGACATTTTTCTTAAGAGGATATACGAATGGTCAATACGCACATGAAAAGATGTTCCTACTCTCTGGCTATCAGGGAAAATGTGAATCAAAACAATAATGAGATAATATCTTATACCTGAGGGACTTGCTTTTATCCAAAAGTCTGGAATAAACAAATATCGGCCAGGATGTGGAGAAAAGAGACTATTTATACACTGTTGGTGGGAGTACAAACTGGTGCAACTCCTATGGAAAACAGTATCGAGATTCCCCAAAAAGGTGAATATGGAAATCACATATGATCCTGCCCTCACGCTTCTGGGTATTTATTCAGATGATGCAAAACAGTAATTCACAGAGATTTATGCACCCCCATGTTTACTGCAACCCTATTCAAGATAGCTAAGAACTGGAAACTAACTGCATGCTCATAGTTTGATGAATGGATAAATAAGATGTGGTACACATACACAATGGAATATACTACGCAGCCCTTAGAAGAGAAGAAATCCTGTAATTTAAATCAACGTAGAAGAATTAGAGGGAATTTTGAAAAGTGAAATAAGCCAAAAGAAGAGAGTTAGATACCAGATGATCTCACAGGTGGAACGTAGATATGAAAAAATAAAGGAATAGATGAAACAAAACCAACCTTTGGACACTTGCAATAGAAGTGAGGTTACCAATAAAGAATGGGACAGGGGAGGGGCAAGTGATGGTGAAGCCCACTGGACAATCATGAGGAACACTTGGTAATTTGGTGGACAAGATGTGTTGATATATAGCTTATGAATAGGAAAACTACATATATGATGAACCTACACATGAGTTTATTTTAATGTATAAATGAAAGTTACTCAAATAAATTTTTTTAAAGAATATGTAGTAGTTACACTCAATAGAATATTACTAAGCTTTAAAAATACATTAAATCTTGCCTTTGCACCAAATAGAATGGATGAAATTGAGTGGCTATGGAAAGTGAAATAAGTATATAAAAGACAAAAATGTCAGATGGTTTCACTCATTTGTAGAATATATTGAAACAATGCAAACTAAAATACACACAACAAAATTCTCTCAGACTCTGACATCAAACAGAAGTTACCTGAAAGGGTTAGAGGGAAGTGAGAGGAAGCTAGAACAGGGAACTAAGTGTAGAGTGGGTTAAGGTGACAGTGGAGAATGACACTAGAACTCTAGTGGTGGTCACAGTTTATATACACATTGATCAAGATGTGAATCTATTCTCTTGCAACTTATTTAATATTGTGAAACAATGGTACTTTAATTAAAAAAACATGTTTGCATTACTATTAGAGCATTGTATATTAAATACTTCTAAGGAATTACTTTATTAGTTTATTTATTACAGTTGGGTTTTAAATGCATAAAACTATGTTTAAGATTCTTATCATTCTCTATCACTACATATCCAGATTAACTTACACTTGATCACTTATGAGTAAGTTTTAATAATGTGTTTCAAATTTTTAAACGTAAAGCCACCAGGATAATCCAGCTTCTATTAGTTTAAACATTTATTCAGATTTTCCAATCCCTCTATGGAATTTTATAATAGAGAAAACTTTCTACTCCATGCTAGAAAATAACCAGCACTATTATTCACTGATGCAAAGTACCTACCTAAACTTGAAGGTCTTTTGATCAGCTTATTTTTCATGTTTATCATTTCTTCTCATTAGGAGAGAATGAAGTATTTGATTTAGAAGGCTACACAATATGGCAATGGCTAAAATTCAGCCAGAAATATCAAAAAGCAGCCACTTAATTGGAAGCATTTGAAAGATATCTCACAAGGTGATTTTCTTATAACTTATAGATTATAATACTTATTTCACTCTAATGATTCAATATGATAAGAAAGTAAACTGAAATTTGAATGGGTCAGTTTTCATGCTAGTAATTAGCTGGGAGAAAATCATGTATAGTCATGCTAAGTAGAAATGGGATATGCATTGTTTTGGATGATGTTTCTGTCTTGAAACTTCATCCAATCACTAAACTTAAAAGGTGAATGATTTATCACCGAGGGAGCTTCAGCTTTCCTTATTCTTCATGTACTTCTAGAAAGTCAATTACAGTACCCTGAATATTTCCCATATTCCCACATTCTCTTGAATGAACTGTAACAGATATTTGCATTCAAATGTAATGTGCTGTCGACAAGATTTAGGAATAAATTCAGAAACCGTGTTATACACAAATTTAATAAGACAACCTAGTCTCTATCAATGAGTGCGCAATTGATATATTAAATGCTAGTTATCACTGCTAGGTTACTTTAACTTTGCTTTTACAAATCATTTCATCAAAACTTCCTTAGAAATTATATAGACAAGATAATAGATAAAGACCTAAAATACATCTATGACTTAACCAGCCAAAGGTCTATGGCCTTGAGTCATTGAATTTTGAACAAAGTCTATGCATATAAATTTGAACTCCATTTGTACATGTGACCTTCTAAGCTATTAATGGCATATTTAAGTTGGTCTGATTATCATATATCAGGTTATAAGCATGAGGACTTTGCCAATCAGAAACATGATCATTTCTTTAAGGAAGAATGAAAACTTAATAGCTTAGATAACATGACACATAAAAACCAATATAATTATCCAGGGAGACATAGAGCAAGCTTAAGAATTAAGTAAAATTCCACAACCAGCATGCCCCTTCAAAATAAGACACTAATTAAAGATTGAAAGTTCCTTGTTAATATCTGGCATATAATCTTGCATGTTTTAAAACCATCTGCATTTTATTATACTTTCTCATAGTCCTAAGAGTGATATTTAAATTGGCTTGGTAGTAAGTATTGGATCTCCTCCCAAAAGAACAATTAGAAATCATCTATTCTTCAGAAACACATGTCACAGAGGGCGGACTCAGGGGCTAAGTGACAGCAACAGCAATCACCAACATAAGGGTAGGTGAAAGTACTGAGATTCAGAGCTGCACTGAAGATTTGGGATTCCCAGCCTTAGGGAAAAAGCAGTGGAGGTGGTGGAACTGTGTGTAAAACCAGGCCTCCCAGGAATTGCCCAGAGGACAACAGAGTGCCCAGCCCAAGGGGACTGAGACACGGATTTGGGGGAGAATGTCTTGGTGCAGGGCAAGAAGACCAGTATCCCGGTGGTCTGAGAGCATGCCTCTGAAAGAACATGGAGTGCCCTCTATAACCAGAAGGCAGATAGAGGAATACCCAATCCTCACCCTATCCCACTAGATTGTTCTGGAGCCATAGAACCAGCCACAGGAAATCCTGCCTCCAGGCTTAAAGGGAGAAAAGAGACTCCCAGAAGGGAGGAAATTTCAATGCTACCCGCTAGTGCCACCTTATAAGTGAGGGCAGAACTGCAGCCCAATCAATTACTGATTGTGAGACAGTAATAAGGTAGTTATTATCATTCAGAGATGGGATACTGGTGGAAAGCTCTGAATCCTCAGAAGAACTCCAATCCCATAGGCTGCACCTTCAGGCCCCAACACAGGTTCACCTAAGAACATCGAAAAATCCAACTGGTGGTGAACTGCACAACTCAAGAATTCCCAGAGTTCAAACTATTATCCCAGCACCACATCTATGGTACAAGTTGATACCTTATGCAATGTCATCATTGTAGGGAAACTTTGTGGCTCCTTGATATGCAATTTAGCTCTCGCTTGGGTATACACAGCCCTTGGACAAAAAAATCTAAGCAGATAAAAAGGAAAGATGTGTGAATGATCAAAGAGGCTGGAAAACTGCCTC
>RJWH01003973.1:0-126430 GCA_004363575.1 Solenodon paradoxus
CCAGTGACCTAGCAGATAAGGCCACTGGATGCAGACTGCACGCATCCTAAAGACCCGGGTTCCAGATCTGGGACCAGAGTGGGGGTGTTGGGTGATGTGGGGGGGACAATAATGATGAGGAGCTAAATAAAATGAATGCTTCTTCTTCCTCTCTTCCTGCCTGCCTGCCTCTGCTCACCTTTATTCCTCCCTGAAACTTTTGCTTGTTTTAAAAAAGATCCTTCCCTCCTTCCTTCCTTCCTTCCTTCCTTCCTTCCTTCCTTCCTTCCCTCCCTCCCTCCCTCCCTCCCTCCCACTCACTCAAGCTCAGGCTCAGGTTTTAGGGCGCCTTCTCCTTGGCCAACTTAGGGACCTGAATCACATGAGGAGGAGTGCCCTGGTGGAGCAGCTGATTAGTCATCTGCCTTCAGCCAGGAGCGCAGGCCATATATCCCAAGGACCTGGGTTCAAGACCTGGGTCCAGGATGAAACCCAAGATGAACAACTAAATAAAATAAAGTGCTTTTACCTGCCCACCTGTCTCTGCTCACCTTCATTCCTTCCTGTACCTTTCCTTTACAAAAATAAAAGTCATAATTAAAAAAAAAATTTACGATGAGTCTGGTGCACCCTGGTGGCTCAGGTGTTAAGCCTGCGCTCAGGGCTCCGTTCACATACAGTCCAAGAACTCGGTCTTCATTCCTGCCTGCCTGCCTTCCGCTTTAAACAAACAAACAAATGATGAAAGTCTTGATGAGTCTGGTCTAGACCTTCCAGCCCTTGATGAGGTTTACCTGGAAACAAGAAAATTCTAAGGCTTGGGATTTTTCTTTTTTCCAAATAACTCTCAATGTCTACGGCTGGTGGGTGTGTCCTGGTGGAGTAGGGGTTGGGTCTGCTGCCTTTGGTCAAACACAGTCCACATTCATCCCAAGGAGCTGGGTTCTCATCCCAGGGATGGGGGAAACAGCCAAGAGGAACAAGTGAATAAAATAAAACTGCACCTTCCTTCTCTCTTCCTGCCAGCCTCTGTTCACCTTCATTCCTGCCTGCCTGTACCTTTCCTTAAAAAATAAAAATTAAAAAATAAATACATAAACAAACATAAATGTCTACATTTGGTGACATAGACTTCTGGTCCCAATAATAGGCACCCACAAACTGTCTGGAAAAGAGATTCTCTAACCCTGTCCCAAGGTGGTCAGTGATAAAGTGAGGCTGAGAGTCTGGGCTCCAGACAGCCGTTCTAAGCGCACTATGAGCAGACGCTCTCCTAATGGGAGCGCAGGTGTCCCCTGGTGGAGGAGCGGTTTGGTCCTCCCAGGACCCAGGTTCGTGTCCCAGGGCTGAGGGGAACAACCAAGATACACAACTAATTAAATAAGTGTGTATTCCTCCTCTCTCTCCCTGCCTCTGCTCACCTTCATTCCTGCCTCCAGCTCTCTTTAAAAATAAATTAACAATAATAATGGGAATGCGGCCCCTCTGGTCCAGAGATGCTGCTTAAAGGGAGGGCCCCAGTGTGGGACACATGCATGGGCTCTGTAAAATCTTCCAGGGAGGGTGGAGAAACTTCAGCCAAGCAGCCTGCCCTCTGGGTGGTACTGGGACATCACACTCTCTGGAGCAAGGTAACCTCTGCGCCTCCCCCAGCTCCCACTCAGCTCGGTTTTCTGACTGTAACAGATGTCCCTGCTCCAGTTCCCAGTGCTGGGCAAGCTGGGCTGCTGTTGCCTCATCTCTCCCACCAGGAACACCCGGCTAGAGAACTGGAGAAGGAGAGCAGGAATGTGGGAGTTCAAGGGGAGTGGATGCCAGTAAAAGCCATGACCCAGGACACCAGGCCCAAGCTGGCCAACAGCCATCCCTAAATGTCTATAAGCATGTGGCAAGATGAGGAGAAACTGCTGACATGCTTTGGCTCTGAGACACGAGGTTCATTTTCGTCATCTCCAGAGAATTCTGGAGGCAGAAGAGGATTCTAGGCAGAAGGCTGAAGGTCATTCAAGCTGGAACTCTCTGAAGGAAAGAACAATGGCTTCCATCCCAACAGTCGCCATCATCACAGCATCATGTCCTGTAAAGATGCGCTCATGCTCTCTCTCTCTCACACACACACACACACACACACACGGACACACACACGGACACACACACACACACACACACAACCCAATCCTATGGTCTCTTCCCAATTCTGTAGCCGGGAGGCCAATTCTGAGGACACTATCCCCTGAGCTCCTTCCCTGGCTGGGTGGTGACCCTGCTTGGTCCTGGCATCACTTATGTCTAATGAGAGCGAGCTGGGCCCTGCTGGGAGACACAGAATCTGTCTGGAAGGAATTCACGGAGAGCCATTTGGCCAGGATCACATGGCAAGTTTATCAGCAGTAGCAGCAGCAAGTTTAAGCTCCCTGTGGGCCTGGAAAACTGTGTTAAGGAGCATCACGTATGTTGTCTGCGCCGCGTATGCTGCCTGTGAAAACAAGATGTTTTCATCTGTTGAAAACAAGATGGCTTCCCATACAGATCTGGGGGGTGGAAATCCTCCCTTGGTGGGTGTAGCCGGGGTGTGGCCATGAGTTTTGCCCATCCACATGTGTTCTCACTGGGAGTTCCGAAAACTGCTGTTGTCAGGGGAATGGTGTAGATTACTAAGGGAGGGTCTTTTGCTGGAAGTTCAGCTCCACCATCCCTGGGTAGTTTCTTAGCCTGAGGTTTAACCAGCCAATTTCCTGCACATACATCTGCACACCTGCTTCACAGATTTTAGGGTTCGCTGTCCCCACACCAGTCTCCTCACAGAGACTCTTGTCAACGTCTTGTTTGCAGTTCTAGGAAGGAGCAGGTATCTGTTCCAGATGGTGCCCTGTACAGCAGGAGTCAACTGCCCCATGCTTTCAGTTCCCAGGGAGCCCCTGACTTTGCTGAAGAGATGTCTGTGCAGGGAGGGACTAGACTGACCTGCTCTCAGAGACATTCCTGCTCCTGGTGACTCTCTCCACCACTGCCCCTGCCTCTTTACATCCTCTTAGTAGCAGTGGGATCTGTTTGGATGCCCAACTAGCAAGTTCTTCATGGCTGGTCTAGCACCTCCCTTTAGAAACTGAGAGTTCTTCACACCTTTTGTTTTCAACTTTATGGGTCGTGCTGAGCAAAATTGGTAAGAGAAAATCAAGAATGCTGTACGCCTCCACCTTTCTTCTTTCTCGTTCCCTTCTTTCTTTTTTGCCTATAGTGGGCAAATTTCATGACTGAAGAGAGTCTAAGAGACCTGAGTGGCGGAGGTGTAATCTCCCCAAATATCATCTGTGCCCCAAAGATCCCATCACATGTCAACCTGTTAAGGAATCTGGCTGCACGTGGAGAAGCTTGGCCAGCCTGGGTCCATTCACCGCTCCAGCTGCATTTCTCTGTGCATTCGTGACTGGGCTGCAAGAGTTACTCTGATTCTCTCACGTCTAAGTTCCTCTGGGCCCCTCATATCAATTTCCTGAAACAGCAAAATCACCTGTAAGACAGAGTGTCAGGCCATGACTGACCCCTGTGCCTTGGTAGCCTGAAGGAAGGGTCATTACTGGGTCTGAGTTTGTGTCACGGCATCTTGGCAGTGGAGCCAAGGACCAGGCCAAGTTGGCCATTTTTAAGGATGGCCTTTCCCCTGGTAACACTTCCTGAGTCATAGTTCACAAAGTCACACACAGTCACTTCACGTTTAGTACCGGCCTGTGGGAAAGGTAAAGAGGTTTGTTTCAAGCCTGCTGTTTTTAATACCTGCTGAGGTAATTTTGACAACACAGCCTGCTCACCGCTGAGTTACCGAAGTCCTCCCCACTGCCCACTGGACCCACCACCACTCGCCCCCACCCTTCACCCCCTTCCTCACTGGTAACCTCACTTCTGTTGCTAATGTCCAAGGGCTGGATTTTGCCATTTGTTGATTAGCTTTGTTTTCTTATAGTCTACATACGAGTGAGGTCATCTAGTATGCGTCTTTCTCCTTCTGACTTATTTCACTGAGCACCATCCCCTCTAGTCCCATCCATCTTGTTGCAAATGACAGGATTCCATCTTTTGGGGGGTCTGTGTGGTGTTCCATGATGTCTGTACACCACATCTTCCTATCCATTCATCTGACAATGGGCACTTAGGTAGTTTTCAATTCTTGACTATTATGCAATAATAATAATGCTGCTAATAATAATGCTGCAATAAATACAGGGGGTGCTTCTATCTCTGTGAATTAATATTTTTGTGTGTTTTTTTAGGTAAATACCCAGAAGTGAGATGATGGGATTGTAGGAATGCCCATTCTCAATTTTTTGAGGCATCTCCATACTTACTTTCCATAAAGGTTGCACCAACTTTTACTCCCCCCAACAGTGGGAAAGGGTCCCCTTTTCTCCTGATCCTCACCAACATTTGTTGTTTCCAGACTTTGAACAATCACCAGTCTCACAGGTGTGAGGTGATATCGCACTGCTGTTTTGATTTGCATTGCCCTAATAATAAGTGAGGAAGGACATCTGTTCATGTGCCTGTGGGTTACCTGTATGTCTTCCTTGGAGAAATAAAAATAACTATTTTTCCTTCTCATGGACACAGGTCTTGGACCTGGGTCCTTGGGCTTTGCGAGGCATGCACCCTACTGCTGGGCCACAGGGATGTGTCCTAGTGATGCTCCTAACAAACCAAACTGAAT
This sequence comes from Solenodon paradoxus, assembly GCA_004363575.1. NCBI lineage: Eukaryota > Metazoa > Chordata > Mammalia > Eulipotyphla > Solenodontidae > Solenodon > Solenodon paradoxus. Next base: position 4,682 of record RJWH01003973.1, read on the forward strand.
GCAATGCCAGAAACCCTGACTGCATTCTCCCCCGTTGAAGACTAAGTACACTGAAGGCTTCTGAATCCACTCCTCCCTTTTGCAACACTAGGATGACTGGGCTCTACCCTTAGGCCTTGACTTCCCAGGGAGAGTCCCACTAACCATTCATTCCCTGCTCCTCACACTTTCTCTCAAGTGCTTTCCCACTCTCATCTTCCTACTCACCTAAAATTCATTTTTAGAATGACGCCAAGTTAAAGTAAGAGGCGAAACCAGAAGGAAGGGAGAGGAGAGGGTGGAATTGTGGAGAGACGGCAGGAAGGGGAGTGAGGAGCGAGCAAGAAGACACTGGCTCATGCCCCATGAGAGACACTTGATGCTCTGCTGATCAGCCAGGCTGCCAGTGACTGCCTTCATCTCTCTCCTTCTCTTCACAGCTCGGCAGTTAGCAGCAAAGGTCTATATTTGTCTCTGCTTCTTCACTTCCCATTTCTTTCTCAGCTGCCTGCAATCTGGTTTCTTTCCCCTCCTTGCCATGAAAAAACTGATCCACATTCACCAGGGATCACCTAACTGCAAAATCCAATAGATGTCAAATGGTGGCAGAGCGCCCTGGACAAAGGTGAAGAACACGTGGTGATGTGGTGGAGGGTGGGGTGTGCTGACATCTCTCTGAGGAACGGGGAACCATTTCTCACATAGGAGTTTATTTTTGAATATAAAAATAAAAATAATTAATTTTTTAAATCCAATAGACTTAAAAAAAAAAACCACACCCACACACGAAAATAACATGGTTTCTCCTGGACATGTGGTCCTAAGGACCAGCACCCATCTCAATTTCCCGAGACTCTCCTTTCCTCTGACCTCAGCAGCCCCACACTCCTTCTCCATCTCCTTTGCTTTCTTCACGCATGAACTTGACATCCCGGGGCCATTTCCCAAGCCTCCTTCACTCCTGACTCCTTCACTTCCCCAGGGACAAAATAGGCCAGCCACAGCTCCAGCCGCCAACATCACCTCTGCACTGATAACTCCCCGACCACGTCAGACTCACAGCAATGTTTACTCACAGGTATTCCATATCACCCACTGCAACCCCTGAAGGAGGCTCTGTCATCAGCCATGTTTCTTAGATGGACACACTTAACTCACCCAAGATGACATGGCCATTAAGCGTCTGCTCAGAAAGTCCACACTCAGCACAGCATCAGGTTTCCAGAATGATGATGAAGTAACAAGAGCTGCTGGCCCCCACTCCACCCACCGCCCACCCGCCCCCCAGCCCAGCCCACCCTGGAGACAACAAGGTGACAGAGAGAGGGTGATGAGTCTGAGGGAGTTTTGCAAAAACTATGAGGACGTCCCTAGGAAGCCAGGAGATGCTTGGGCCCCATGAAGATGGAAATCAGGAAAGATGAGTAAGACAGACTGAGTAAAAGGATTTAAAGTGGCTCATCTGTCGCTCCCTGATGGAATAATGGTTAGGTCAGCCGCCTTCAGCCAGGGTAGTCCATATGCATCCCAATGACCAGGGTTCGTATCCCAGGCCCAGGGGAACAGCCAAGAGGAATCACTAAATAAAATAAATAAAATGCTCCTTCCTCTTCTCTCTTCCTGCCTACCTTTCTGTCTCTGCTTGCCACCATTCCTGCCTGCACCTGCCCTTTAACAAAAATAAAAATAAAAAATAAAACTCCTCTTTCCGCTCCCCTGCATTTCCAAGGGGCAGGGGTGGAATTGCCTGCCAGCAGAACAGCAGAGTCCCCAGCAGAGCAGAGCAGGTGCGAGGAGGGCCCAGGCACAGGGAGGGCTCCTCCCTGTCCCACAGCCTGATGATCTGTGAGTTTTAGTCAAAGAAGAAAGTTCTTAGAAATTGCAACACCCAAGGCTAAGTAAGGTACTGCCAGGCTAGATGACAGGAAATGAATTCCAGGAGGTAAGGCCAGTGCACTTCACCCCCATGGCGCTGCAGTGCTCATACCCATGATCTCCACACTTCGCAGAACCCTAGGACAGCCCCACCCCCAGGGGAAAGAGAGTGCGCGCTCACAGGGAAAATAACACTGAGCGGGCATCACCATAAAGGCAGGTCTGAAGAATGGACACTGGACATCAGATAAAGCACATCTCATAGACCAGAACAGAAAAGAACGCAAAGAAGACAAGAGATACCTTCAAACACGTAACAGAAGAGCAGGGTTTATGTGACAGGTCAAGATGTGCACCTGAGTGGCTCAGCGGCTAAGAGGCAGGTCATGTAAAACCCAATGTCTGGGTTCAAGACCAGGGTCAGGGGAGGGGAGGAAGCAAAGCAGATATGAAACAGCTCAAGAGCAAACACTCAAATAGAAAAGAATAAGTTGACTCGCCTTGGTGGCTCATGTGTTAAGCTGCTCGCTGGGGTGTAGACCATGTAAAGCCTGGGGACCCGGGTTCAGGATCTGAGACTTGGGAACAACCAAAACAAACAACTAAATAAATAAGGTGTATCTTCCTCTACTCTTTTCTGTCTTGTCTGCTAACCTGCCTCCATTTCTGCCTGTCTCCCTTCCACTTAAAAAAGAAGAAAAGTAGTAACATTTGATTGAAAAGTATTAGTCACAAATGGAGTGAATAGTGGAAAGACTAAATCTGAAAAATTAGTGAGAACTTAGAGTCAAGATAATCACCCAGAAAATAATTAAGAGATTAAAAACTACAAAAAAAATTAATAAATAAAAGGTGCTAACTCCTCCTCCTTCCTTCCAAATGCTTCTCCCTTCCTCTTTTAACAAAACAAAACCCTAGATAAATTACAAATACACTATTTTTAAAAAATACTAAGGAAAGAGACAGGCAGAAAAAGAGAGGAGGAAAAAATACTTGGCTTTGATTTAGTTGTTCACATCGGTTGCTCCCCCTGGTCCCAGGTCTTGACCCTGGGACCTTGGGATGTATAGGGACAGCTCGCAGGTGTACTAGACCACGAGTCCACCAGGGCACACCCCAAAACCCTATTTTAAAGATACCAAAATGATGGCAGACTGGATGGACTAAAGATTGCAGAGTAGAGGAAGCTCAGAGGAGGACTGTCAGGGAGGCAGCTGGCCGCTCTCCCGGAGACATCTGCGTATCTGGGCATGGGATGAGGACTGGAGCCTGGCCCAGGTCAACAGAAAAGGGAAACTGTGAACACTTTCTGTTCCTGCTCCGGGCTGGAGCGACAGGACTGGACAAAAGGAGCCTGGAACACTAGGTTTTCCTCACGAGCCATTGGCTGGTACCCCAGGCCAGAAGGCCTCAAGATCTGGGCGAAAAGTTTTTGGAAGTCAAATAAAATCCAGTGCCAATGCCAGGCCACAAAATAAGTCGTAACAAGGGTAACAAGGATTAAAATGGTACAAAGTGTGTCTTGCCCTGCCCACCCCATCATGGAGTTAAATTAGAAATCAGCAGCAATCAGCATGCTCTGGTGGAGTCGTGGTTTGGTCAGCTGCCTCTGGCCAAGCACAGTCCACATACATCCCAAGGATTCAGGTTTGTGTCCCAGGGTTTGGAGGAATAACCAGGATGAACAGCTAAATAAAAATAAATAGGATATTTCTTCCTCCCTTCTCTGCTGCCTGCCTGCCTGTCTGCTCACCCTCCTTCCTGCCGCACCTTTCCTTTAAAAAGAAAAGAATCAATAACAAAAAGAAACCTGAACCCACCTCTCCTCTGGCTCAGGCAGCTAAGACATGGAAGTTGTAGACCCAGGGTCAATACCAGTGCTGAGGGTGAGGGAGATGGTGGGGTGAAGGGGTGCTGAGAAGCGGTCAAATAAATGAAACAATCACCTCTCAATATCCTGTGGGTCACAGAAGTCACAAAAGAAATTAGAAAACATCTTGACCAGAATGAAAACAAGAATGTAAGATGTCGAAATGTGTGAAATGTACCGAATACAATACTTAGAAGGAAATGCATAATTTTAAATACCTAGATCAGAAAAGATCTAGCCTCAAACAATAGCCTAGATTTCCCACTTAATAAATCAGAGATCACCACCAAAACAGAAAATGGTACAAAAGATCTCTTTGCAAAAGAAAATAACCACACATCATAAACATATGGAAAGCCACTCAGCTTTGCTAGTCATTAGGAACATGCAAATAAAAATCTCACAATGTTGGGTAGGCACTGCTGGCCTCGTGGTCTTGTCTAGGAGCAATCCCATATACATCCCAAGGTCCAGGGTTTAAGACCTGGGGTTGGAGCAAACAATCAATGTATGACTAAATAAAAATAAGGTCCTCCTTCTGCCATGCTCTTCCTGCCTGCCTACCCACCCTCATTCCTGCCTGCAACCTTTCCTTTTTATTCAAAAATAAAATATCCCAATGCTCGTCAGTGGTAGAATGGATAAATAAGTTGTCATAATATACAGCAGGCTACATGATAATGGACAAACAACAATTATATAAACCACATAAATGAGACTTACAAATTGTTGACCATAAGAAGACAAATGTAGACACAGCCCCGAGTAATTCTAGATATTTGACGACACGCATCCCAAGGACCCAGGTTCACAACCCAGGGCGAAGGAGAGCAACCAAAACGAACACTACATAAAAATGCTTCTCTCTCTTCTCTCTTCTTTCCTGCCTGCCCACCTTCATTCCTGTCTGTACCTTTCCTATAAAAAAAAAAAAAAAGACGACACATACAAAATAGACATACTATCTAATTCCTTGAATATAAAGTACAAATTGACACAATAGCTCTTCTTTTAGAAGTCAGAGTTCAATAAAAGCAAAGTCACTGTTCCAAAGACAAGTTGTCAGATATTATTTTTTCAAATGATAGCTTTTTGTAGACTTAAAATCTACCAGTCACTTACAGAGCTGAACAGATTTTCTTCTGTAAGTGACTGCTAGAATTTATGTCTATGAATGGCTAAATAAATTTTCTAAATTTTTTTTCAGATTACTTGATATTAGGCATATTTTAAAACAATAAAAGTAAAGCCAGTGAGCAGCATTAAAGAACAATAAACCAATGGAACAGAATTGAGAGCCAGAGATAGACCCATAGGTGCACAGAAATGTTAGATAACAAGTAGAGAGATTTGGGATGCTCTGTTTTAGTCCCTTCACTCTACTTCTGGAAAAGAGTTGGGGTTCCATGAATACTAACTGCTATCATCCTCCTTTTGTTATCGCCATACTAAGGATAAAGAGAAGCCAACACTTCTAATGCCTAGTTTCATCTCCTGCTGTTAAAATGGCAGTTCAGAGTATGTTGTCTTTGCTTACTTGGTGCTTCAAGTTTCTGTTCCAATTATTTTTAGCTTCTTTTTTAGATTCAGGAGCACTTTGCCTTCCAATGCGAGTGTGTAATGCACGCTCTCCCTGTTCTGCAGCCTACCTTCTTATCTGTGAGAAACTGAAAATGTTCACTGCCAACTCTGGTCTGGCTTCAATCCACCAGAAAGAAAATAAAGGATTGGGCTAAATAACGTGTTGTCAGTGGGAAGGGAAAGAGAGTTGGCATAGGCTGAGTGCCAACAGGGAGCCTTATATAAGCTGAGTCGGATGCTCTTTTCACCCAAGTCCCTCTGTGTAGGTCTGGCACTCCTCGGCAGATGAGGAAAACTTGGCCCAGAGACGGGAAGCAAGTCGCCCATGTTTACACAGCCTGAAAGAGTCAGAAATGGAAACAAATTCTCTCGTATTTCTTCTACTCTATCACACTGCCTCCAGAATATCTATTGCCCCAGAACATTTTAAACTTTTGTTGCTGTGTACGGGAAAGGTACAGGTAGGAATGAAGACAGGTAGGCAGGCAGGGAGGAAAAGAGAGAGGAGGAAGAAGCATTTATGTTACATTTTTTATTTGGTTGTTCATCCTGCTTGCTCTCCCGGCCCTGAGACATGAACCTGGGTCCTTGGAATGGATGTGGACTATACCTGCCACGGCGTACAGACTCAACCTCTAAGCCACCAGGGTGCACCCCAAAAGCATTTTTAATAATACTCCACTATTAAAAAAAAGTATTTTCTAAGTCAAAAGAAGACAGACAGATACCAGATAACCTCACTCATAGGTGGAAGATGAATAGACAAAACAAAGGAACAGATGACACAAAACCAACCCAGGGACACTGACAACAGAACTGAGTTACCAGTAGGGAATGGGGCAGGGGTATGTGGGGGTGGGGGACAACGGTGGCGGAGCCCATGGGACAATGGTGATGAACACTGGGTGATGTGGTGGAGGGCAGGGTGTGCTGACATATATCTGAGGACTGGGGAACCTGCACCTATGGGGAGCCCACACATCAGAGTTTATTTTAATTTGTGAAACAAAGCACATGCAGCTGTCATCCCCACTGAAAAGGACAGGAAGCTGAGGCTCAGAGGAGGTAGCCGCATGCTTCAAATCACGATGCTGTGGAACCATTGCTGGACTCCCCAAGTAGCTCGGCCCATTCCCCAGAGCAGCTCTGAGCCGCCATCCCCTCCTCCCTCCCTGTCACCCTGCCTCTTACTACTCAGGACGACAGGTGAGACAAAAGAAACTTAGTCATTACCTAGACTTACCATCATTTCTAGAGTTGAACCCAGGACCAATAAAGCATGGAGGAGGGGGTTCAGGCCGGCATGGGATCAGGGGGTTAGGGTTCCATGACACATGGCAACCTTAATTGCACATCCCAGGCTCTCCATGTCTCGTATGGATTCTCCACTTCCATCAATAACGAGCAAACATCTCAGGAGTCAAGGAGCGACAAAGACATGGAAACACAGTCCCGGTAGGACCCATCATGACCCAACTACAGGAATCCAGCAGGCAAATCTGACTGCAAAGCTCTTCTTTGTCCCTGAGCCAACTGCCATCCCAATAGAGATGGTATCAACAACACATACTACAATGAATTATTGTTTTTGAATCATTGTTTTTCCAGAGAAATTGGGCCAAAGGCCAGAATGCTGCTCCCAGCTTCTCTCCCCTGAGGCTGAGGAAGATTTGCTTTCTCTCCTGGGAGGTTTCTGAGAAGAAGGTGAGAACAGTACAGAAGTTTCCTTGCCCAGAGAGAAGGTCAATGATTGATCGATATGGGAGTTATAAAAGGCACAATTGATACCATTGATCGAGTTGGGGCCAAGTGTGTGGTCCAATAAATCCAGCTGAGAGCCACATTCTTGTTAGCTTCTCACCAGCCTGGACTTGTTTCCTTATCCCCTTCCTTTTTTGTTCCCTCAAAAGATCACTTGAGATTCCTCAAAATGTTGAAGATGGAAATCCCATAGGATCCCACCACCCTACTTCTTGTTTACCTGAAAGATATAAAGCCCCCATCCACAGAGATGCATGCACCCCCATGTTTACTGCAGCCCTATTCACAATAGCTAAGAACTGGGAATTACCTAAGTGCCCAACGTCAGATGATGGATCAAGAAGATGTGGTCCATATACACCATGGAACACTACACAGCCCTGAGAAGAGATGAAACCCTGTCATTTGACTCAACATGGAGGGGTCTAGAGGGGATGATGCTAAGTGAAATAAGTCAAAGAAAGAGACCAGGTGACTTCAGTCATAGGTATTGGAATGTGAATAGACAAAACAAAGAAACAGATGAAACAAAGTCAACCCTTGGACACTTGCAACAGAACTGAGGTCACCAATAGGGAGTGTGGATTAGGGGTAAGTGGTGGCAGAGCCCACTGGACAATAGGGAAGAACACTGGGTGATGTGGTAGAGGGCAGGGTATGCTGACATATATCTGAGGAATGGGGAAACTGCACATGTGGAGAACTACACCTGTGAGTTTAATTTGTAAAACAAAGTCACTGCAATAAAATACAAAAAAAAAAAAGAAGAAAGAAAAGAAATCACTTGAGGTGTGCCCTAGTGGCTTAGCAGTTAAGTACAACAGGTGAAGTCCACATACATTCCAGGGACCCGGCTTTGAATATTAGGCCAGAGGAACAACCAAGATGAGCAACTAAATAAAAAATAAATAAAATACTTCTTCCTCTTCTCTCTTCTTGCCTGCTCCTTTCCTTTAAAAAAAGAAATCACTTGAACAACGAACCCATCTCAGACTCTGGCCTAGGAAGCAAAAGCTGAAGACCTTCACTTCTGGTGATGCCGCTCCAGTGAAGCTGGAGGGGTGCCCACGCAGAGAAACTCAAGACTGAGTATAAGAAGATAGGGGTCAGGGGGCCAACAGCCTCTCTTCTCTTGGACCGAAGGCCCTGACCATCCTGCTCTCCACCTATTTATTGGGTTCATACACAGCACTGCTTCAAGCAGCTACGTAAGAAAGCTTATAGTTACATTGCATTCCTTATACAGCTTTGCTCTCTAACAGAATAACTATATCTTATTTTGGCTGGCAAACAGTCACAGACACACTGTCCCAGTGTTTTCACACAGCGGCCTTCGCCAGGTGCCCCGGGTCTGGTGTCCTTGACATTTCGCCAGCTCCAGCTCCGACCTTGCTCTGTTTTCTGCTCCCCAACAAGTGGTAGCACTTCACCTTTTGGCAGGAGCCACCATCCTCTAGTCATTCGCCAAAATGCCCAACACAAAGCCATAGCAGTGAGGTATCTACTCAATGTTCTCCAGGCCTCTGAGGAAACATGGAGTTGTTCCTTTTGGCCACATATATGTGAATCGACAAGAAAGGGGATATTGAAGACCTCAAGTGAAGGGGCACTGTTCAAAAAGGAATGCCCACAAATATTCCCAGGGCAAAAGAGGAGGCGTCTACAGTGTCACCCAAGGAAAGGAAAGAGTGAGGGTCTCGCCAAGGGAGTTAATGTTCTAACATTTGTATTGAGCATATTAAGTATTCTATGAGCCGAGAGAGCGTCCTGAAATGAATGCATGAAAAAAAATGACCAGAAAAAGAAGGAAGCCAAAGAAAAATGTACTTATATTCAACTAAAGTACCAGCCTCTACCCAGAGAAGCACATTTTGTAAGAACCAATGGGAAGGAGCCTGAGCTGTTGGAACCTGCTCCTTGTGAATTTACGGCATGAGAGGTGGGAAGGTAACTCAATAAAAGACCCCTGGACTATTTAAAAAAAGAAGAAGAATGTCAGTTGTCTCCTACACATGTCCTTTTACACCAAAGACCAGGCCCTGGTTGATGGGGCAGGGGCTGATTCTGGGGAAGGGTATCTGAAGATATAAAACTTGAGACTCATAACCCTCCAGGCCTACAGACATGTCCCTGTTTCCTTGCTAGAAGACAGGGTTCCACCCTCACCTCACCTCACCTTGCTGGAAAATGAGGCAGGGTCCTTACAAAAACATGAGTGCCCTCCTTGGGATCTAGCCCACCTCCACTTCTGCTCACCAGATTAATAACCAGGGTGAATATCTTAATCATGGGCCAGACTCAGAAAGTACTAGGCCAGAGGAGGAAAGGAAGGGATTATATACCAGTCCTGGCCAACTCACAGACATTTCCTTAGCAACTCCCAACCACTCCCTTGGTCACTCCCACCAAGAGGAACTTTCCATTCCTGAGTATATAAGGAATTCCTAGTTTGTAGCTTTCCTGCCCACAGAGGGATTCCACTGCAGCTTCTCCTGATAAACTTGCCGTGTGCCTTCATCAGGCACCCCCTTGGATTTTCTCGGCTAACTCCTCCCCCACTGGAAATAAAATGAGGTCATAAGGCTCTGCTCCAATAGGATTAGTGTGCTTGCGTGGCCCCCTCCCGCAGTGTACAAGTGGACCTGGAGGAAAGGACATGTGAGCCTGTAATGAGATGAGGCCAAAAGCAGGCAAAAAGGAAAGCTTCAGAAGAAACCTGTCTTGCCAGCACCTTGACCTTGGGCTTACAGTTTGCTAAAGATTCATTTGGGCAAACACACACCTGACAAACCAGTTCCAAACTGCCAGAGAGGAGTGCTGGTTTCCCAACTGGGGAGACACCACCCTACCCCCTTGCCAAGACCTCCCCCACCCTGCACTCCCACTCTCTGCTGCCCTGCCCTGGTGACATCCACCGGGTCCTGGCTTCACCTCTAAAAATGATGGTCAGTCTGATCAGAGAACCCTGCCAGTCCTACCCCATGGGCTCTGGTGATATAATCCCAAGACAAAGACCCCACCGCTGAGGAGAGCATTGTCATCATCACCATATTTAAAACGAGTGACTTTTTCTCCAACTATGGAAAGTGTAAAGATCTTTTTCGAAAACTGAAGATATTTTCATAGTTCCATGCAAATTCGGTTTCGACACACACCAAATTGCTGTGCTCATGGCCCCCTGAGTATAAATTCCAGAGCAGCCACTGGAAACAGCCCCTTCCCTCCCCCTCAGGCCATGAAAGTGTGTCCCAGCTATGCGCCACCAAAGCTGTCACCCTCGACCCCAAGCTAGGGCCCCTGTGAACCAGGAAAGGGCTCCAATTTCTCGGCACTATCAGATCTGGCCGAACCTGTCGTGTTTTCATGCCAGAGTGAATCAACAGACCTGGGTAATGCTAAATCACTAGAGGTAGTTCAACAGAGAGGAGTAGGTTTGGCCTTAGAGGAAGAAGGAAGTACCTATGCAGATTTTCCTTTCTGCAAAGCTACCTCTACGTACTGGCATTCGTATCTACTTTTTTCCTCATATCATTTTGCTTTGGAGGGAAAAACAGATGGATTAGGAAGTCAAACACAAAGAACTTCGGTTTATAGCTACAGTCAGTGTCCGGTCTTGCAAAGCGGTGGTTTGCCCACAGAGAGCTATTTTGGCCATCCCACTCCCAGACCTATTTGGAAATAAGTAGAAATATTTGGGGTTATTATAACTTGGGGTGAGGGACAGCACTCCTACCACCCTGTGGATCGAGGTCAGGGATACAGCTAAACATTTTATAATACACAGGACAGCCACCCACAACAAAAGAAACCCAAATGTCAACAAGGAGGGTGAAAAAATGCAAATATCTAAGGATCTTTCTTGTGCCCTATTATCTACACATAGGCAACACATTTTAAGCTTCAAGCCAGCTCCCCAAAGCACTGCCATTTTCCAGATGAGAAAATGGGATCTCCAATTAAGCGGGGACTTCACTCAACTAGTCACTGGCAGAGGAGGAAGTTGGACTCAGTTCTGGGGGAGAATGTGAGGAAGGCAGGGAACTTGTCAGCCTTGTTCCCCTCTGGGTGCCCAGCTCCAGGCAGATGTTGGCACGTACTGCAACTTCAACAGACTTGCTTCAATGAAGAGTGGATCTAAATAAACGAATGCAGGAGCCAGGAGCCCTGCGGTCCATGCTCCCTCCACCACTCCTAGAGAATAATGAAGAGCCTCTCAACATCCTTCCAGGTTCTATTCAGGACATGACGGAAATAGAAGTCTTCCCAGGCCAACTCAAATAAAAATGGGTTTCTGGGAAGAACACAGAGGTATTATGGAAATGAAGCAAAATCACAATTAAGGGTCTGGAAAGCCACCAGGAATTAGTGTCCAGTACTTTGTTATCGCTTCCTCTTCCAACCAATGACTTACCTCTTTTTACCACCCTGCAACTGGTCCAATATACACACCTCAGCTTCATTTTGATTCCCTCTCAACTGGCCTCTTTGTAGTGAAATGCTTCAGTCGGTCAGCACGTTCCCAGTGGAGAGGTAAAGTTGGAGTAACCTGGGCTAAACTTCAAGGTTGTAACAGGCTGCATGGCCAGGACCCCAGGACCCCATCCTGGGGATTCTTTGGTGACTGGTAATAGAAGTTGATCAAGGCTAAACCATACCTTAAACAATGGCCTTATAGGAAAGGGAGGGGATCATGGAAGGGGAAGAGGACCCACACTCCTGAAGGATTCAGCCCAAGAACAGTCCAGATTTTCTCTAAAGGGCATAGTGAGTTGATCCTTTTAAGCAGGTTTCAACCAATAAATAGCAGCTCAGTAACTTTCTGTCTTAGTCTCGAATCTGCAGCTTGCAGGAAGGGTCAGCTGATGGCACCAGATGCTTGCTGACCGGACGCAGGGACAGCATAGCTTGGAATCTATAGGGCAGCATGCAGATGTGTGAGTAGAAAACTAACTGGCAGAACTTGGGATGTCTAAGAGTAAGCGCTCCAAAGACAGGATATTCCACTTTAACAATCTACATCTAGGATGCACCTCTTTTTTTTTTTTTTTTGTTTCTTTCTTTGTTTTATTCCAGGTAACCTGGACACACCCACAAAGGGGGAAGCCCCTAACCCTTATATATATATATATATATATATATATATATATATATATATACACACACACACACACACACACACACACACACACACACACACACACACACACAGAATCCATTTTGCCAGTGTGAGAGACAGGCAGCTTAGCACACGTGTGTGTGTGCATTCTCTTAATGTAACCTAAACTATCTATTTCTGCTTTTAATAAACTTGCTGTGTGATCCCGACCAAATGACTCTCTCCACGAATTCTCTCTGCGTGAACCCAGAGTCTCATCAGTGTGTCTCAGCTCAGACGGTTACAGCTCTTCGGGAAAAACCAAGCGGGCACTCTTTTGGAAGTATTTTAGGCAGATTTATTACATGCGCGGTCTCAGCTGGGATTCTTCTTCAAAGAGCTGAGCACAGGCTTCTGGTTAGAGCACACTTACACAGGCTAGAGCAAAGGTGCCAAGAGAGGGATATAAATTAGGGGAGGGGGTTTCCAGCGTGGGAAGATCTTTGTCTGCTGGCAACATTCCAGCAAGCTCAGGTCACAGGACGTTTCTATGACTTTGCTTCATGGCTGCTGGAAGCGGTGAGCAGTCCCCCCCGACCCCGCCCCGACAAAACCATGCCCCCCCACCTGCCCATCATTTGCTAGCTCACCTCCTGCAGTGATAGAATAATTTTTAAAGGAAAGTGGAAATGGATGGTCCAATGGAGGCACAAATAATCATTACATTGGAGAAGCTAGTGATTTCAGTGAAAGGTGAAACAGCAAAAAAACTACTCATAAAGGAGCAATTAATGGTATCTGTGGTCAGTGTTCTTTGGACACTGTGCAGTGCAAAGGGCAGATGCAATTTCCCATGTGGCAGTGCACCCTGGTGGAATACTGGTTTGGTCGGCCTCTTTGGCCAGCACCGTTCACATACACCCCAAGAACCCCAGCTCATGTACCTGGGCTGGAGGGAACAGCCGAGATAAACTGTTAGATAAAATAGAGTGCTTCTCCCTCCTCTCTCTCTCTCTCTGCCTGCCTCTGCTCACCTTCATTCCTGCCTACAAATTTCCTTTCAAAAAATAAAAAATTCTAGCCCCAGCCATGTCTGACTATAAGCATCTGAGAAAATCCGAATGAGACACAGCTAGCCGGATGCAGTCAGAATTTCCACCCAGAATTATGTGAGATAATAATGAAACAATGGCTGTTTTTAAGTCCCTCAGCTTTGCAATGATTTGTTACATAGTAATAGACAATCAAAAAATCCTCTCAGTAGATTGTATAACCTTAAATTGTTTGAATGTGTGATAATAAGCAGATACAACTTTAATCATTATAAAGAAAATAAACTAAAGTGTGCTATTAAAATGACAGAGGGGTCTAGAATCAGACAAAAAAAAAAGTTTTAAATCCTGGTGGCCCTCTTATTAGTTGTATGAGATTCAGTAAGTTACTTAGCCTCTTCGATTTCCACTTTCTTTTTTTAAAATAAGAGTCGTGACATGCCCTGGTGGAGGAGAGGTTGGGTCTGCTGCCTCCAGCTGAAGTGCGGTCCACGTCCATCCCAAGGACCTGGGTTTATGTTCCGGACTGGGGAGAACCATCAAGATGTACCACTAAATAAAAATAAATAAAGTGCTTCTTCCTCCTCTCTTGTCCTGCCTGCCTACTCACCTTTGTGTGAAAAAATAAAATAATAATAATAAAATAGAACTCCTCTGGCAGCAGGTTGCTGGGAAGCGTAGAAACAGAGAATAAATATAAACCCTTAGCCCAGTGCCTGGGACTTAGCAGCTGCTCCATCAACATCACTCATTGTTACGGGGGACTCGCGGAGCCGATGCTGTCAGTGAGATCTCTGGTAATAGGTCGTCCTTCTCTGATGCAAGAGCCCCGAGTAAGAACGCTGATGAAGACGTTGGTTAAGTGCCAGTGTGCCTTGTACAACAGACTCTGCACTGGCTGACTCTGGAAGTGGCCATTCCGAACAGGACTCAGGCCTTGGTTTGGTGAGAAGTTGCCATGTATCCCAGTGCACAGCTGTGAGACTGACTCACCTGGAACATCAGTGGGAATGCAGGTGAACAGGTGAACCAAGAACAAGGCGAAGGAGTCAGACTCCTACGCTGAAGACAAGCTGGGCCCTGTGTGCAAGGCCTGGACTTCTGCAGAGCAGGTGAGGGGAGCTCACTTGACCTGACGTCAGCTGGTCTGTTCAGCTAGAGGAATGCCGATTAGAAAATCACTTGCCCAGAGACCTCCGCTTTGGGCAGGAGAAGGCGACATTCTTACCATAAGAAAGTTCGTCGTCTCGCTCATGGTCACTCAGTCTCACATGTGTTCACTCATTCCGCCACCACAACCTCTTCCCTTAGCTGGCCTCGTGGCTTTCAGTCCCACCCAAGCTGGTATCTTTCCCACAATTTGAGTCAACGTTTTAAAATATGTTTCCAACCCTGACATCCCTCTCCACTTAAATCTTTGGTGGGTCCCTGTGGCTTTTTGGACAAAGTCCAAACTCTTGAACATGGTTTAAAACCCTCCAGTGAGTGAAATTCAAGCCCAGCCTGAACTGGATTCTCTCTGATGGCACTTCTCTCCCCACTCCCTCCACCTCTCCTTTGTCACTCCACTCCAGACACTGGTCTCCTTGTTTCCTGCACATGCCCTTACACGTGCTCTTCCCTCTGCTTGTGAGACAGGGGAAAGCATGGTGGGGCTTCACCAACTTGTCCCCAATATCCATCCAGCGATGACTGGTCCATGCCTGCCTTCCAAATCCCAAACACATTGTAATTCAGTAACATACCTTAGATCTTTAGCCTACTGGCCTCAAGGAACTGATAGAAAACAAAAGGGACGGGACATTGTGGAATACATGCATTTGAGTCCCCTACATATTTTTGGACCCACCAAGAAAGAGGACAGAAGACCCTTCCTCCAAAACTGCTGACCACCAACCAGCTCATCAAAACTGATGATCTAATACTCCCACTATTTTTTTTTTTTTAAGATGTAGGCAGACAGGCAGGAAGAGAGAGGAGGAAGCATTTTTATTTATTTTGCTTTATTTTTTCTAAGGAAATGTGTAGGCAGAAAAGAAGGCAAGTAGGCAGGCAAGGCAGGCAGGCAGAGAGAGGAGAAGGAAGTGTTTTATTTGTATTGAGTTATTCATACTGGTTGGCCCCTATACCCACTTCTAGGCCTGGGACTTGAACCCAGGGGAATATGGCCTATGCTCCCTTGGAGGCAAGTGACCTAACCATTACTCCACCAGAGCACGCTGCATTTTTATTTATTTTATTTAGATGATCATCTTGGTTGTTTCCATCAAGCCCCCAGGTCCTTGAGATGTATATGGACTGCAGACCAAACTGCTACACCCCCAGAGATATTACTTCTCAAGTCAACCTCTCCTTAAGCATCCAATCCAGTAACACACATATATCCAAGAGTTAAGTCGGGGAACTGATGGTCCTATAAATTCTCCACAGTATGTCATTAAATTTGGGCTTTAGCAACTTCGACAACAAAAGAGTTACACTGGCTTTAAAAAAAATTATGGCCAACATTTATTGAATAAACTGTGCTCATCAACATACTAACTGGGCTTACTTAACAGCGTTTATCATAAACTGAAACTGTCTCCTTTCTTTATCTGTTGGCCCCTTGAAAACAGCAATTCTATCAGCCAAGATCGCTACCGTATCTTCAGCTTAGGAACTGTGCCTAGTACATGCTATGTGCTTAAAATGTTTCATGGGCATGAAAAATCTCCATTTTCCAGATTTGAACTCCACAGCTCAGCAACAGGTACTGAAGCCAAGTCTGATGACGTTCAGAGTCCACGCTCTAGACCAATAATGCCTAAAGTAGCTGCTCGGGGAGCTATTACAAGTTCAAGTGCATAGCAGTGACAAATTTTGCCAAAAAATAAAAACAATGCATTATTACTTTTTGCTCTTTAAAAACGCACACACACGCACGCAAAAAGCAACATAACTTTGTGGAGTAGTGGTTTAGTCTGCTACCTCCTAAGTAGCACAGTCCATATACATCCTAAGGACCCAGGTTTGTGCCCCACTTCCAGGGGGGACAGCCAATGTGAACAACTAAATACAAATAAAATGTGTCTTCCTTCTCTCTCTCTCTTCCTGCCTGCCTCTCTATTAGCTTTCACTCCTGCCTGCACCTTTCCTTAAAAAAAAAAAAAAAAAATCAGGTGTGCACTGGTAGCTCAGGTGCTAAGCCTAAGGCTGTAGTGCAGACCATGTAAAGGCCAAAGGGTTTGAGACCAGGAATGGGGGAAATAACCACTCCAAAGTCGCATAGCCGATCAGATCAGAGGCCAGTTCTGCCTGATTGTGATGCCCAGCTTTTAATCATTGCACTTTATCCTAGTCTAACCTAGTCAAGGCCTTGATGAATCATTTTTGTAGGCATCCCAGGCCCAGGATGAGACCCAACTCTAATAAGAGATGCTTCTAAAAAAGCTTAATGCTAACCCCAGGTAATACTCTCTTCAGTATTACCCCTATGAAATAATGATTACTCATACCAAACTGCCTTGGCTGTCAATAATTAACCTTTACTGGAAGTTTCTAGAATGGCTTCCCCTTCTTCATCAGTGACACCACCACACATCCCCAAAGCTCAAGTTCAAACTCTCAAGCCTGCCTTTCATGCGCCCCCATACACCTCATCTAAGTCATCCTCAACCACCCTGTCCCAAACTGCCCATCACTCTTTATATCTCCCCACTTCTCTCCATCCCATTCCCTGTTGATGACCTCAGTTCTACTGCCAGTCCAAGGGTGGGTTTTCTTTCATCTGTTCCTTGTGTCACTTCACGTTCCACCTATGAGTGAGGTCACCTGGTCTCTATCTTTCTTTTGACTTGTTTCACTCAGCATCATCCCCTCTAGATCCCTCCATGCTGATTCACATGACAGGGTTTCGTCTCTTCTCAGGGCTGTGTAGTGTTCCATGGTGTATATGCACCACATCTTCTTGATCCATCATCTGACGGTGGGCACTTAGGTGGTTTCCAGCTCCTAACTATTGTGTGCTTTACTATCTTTATAGCATTTATTCTATCCAAAATAGCACACATCTGTCTTCCCTGGGGTGTAAGCTCCAAGAGGGCAGAACTTTGTTCTGTTCTTTGCCACTTCTGCAAGAGAGACTGGAAAGAAACATCTCTACTCAGTGTTTGTCTCGAACTCCAGGTCAAAGAAAGTCACCACGCCAAAATGAAGATATCAGCAGCGACAACTCCAGCTAGCTGGAACACATGTATTGGCCAAGAGGCCCCCACCTGTCTGGGAAGGATGACAGAAAGCTATCTGAAAAGATGGAAAGCCCTGTTTTCCAGAGAATGCAAGACCCTCCAAGCTGTCTGGGAAACGATATGAGAAACTAGAAAAGCATCCTCTCTCCCAGAACCCCAGACCTTCAAGCCCCTTTCCGCCCAAGCTGCTTGAGAAACTGAGAAATTTCCTGCATCCCTCCCAACTGGCACTCTCACTATATAAACCCAGGCCCTGATTATGTGATGTCGACCACCTTCTAGGAGAGGTCTAAACCCTCTCCTACCTTGGAGAGTGAATAAAAACCTAAAAAAAAAAAAAAAAAAATCTAAAGCTTACGCACCAAGATTTCCATGGCTTACTTGTAAATTCTTTCACACCCAAGCTCCTGCCCTCTCTCCACCTGAAATCCACTTTACAAGTTCCATAATCCCTAGAGGCCAGCACACTGTACAGGCTCCATAGCATTTACTAAATGAAGGTCTTGATACCTGTGTTTCTCGTCATTTCTGCAGCCACTACACTGATCAGGCCCTGCACGGTTCCCTGGGAGGCTGGACACTGATTGCTTGTGCACTGGGAGAAGTCTGATGACTGCTGTTTCCACTCCCAGTCGCGGCGTCTGTCCAATCCTCAAGGCTAGTGCCCACCTCTCCAACTGCATCTTCTAGCACTTGACTCCTTGCTTTCTGATCCCCATACTCTGGTGGACCCTCCTTCATAGGTCACCACATCAGACAGCCTTCTCTGGTCACCCAAATGAAACTAGAGGCCCCCTCCTCTCCTGGAATCCCAGGCACCCACCAGCACGTCAACCTGATTACGTCCTTTCCAGCACTGATTACGACCTATCCTTGTTCACTGGTTTGTTTCTCTTTGTCACCTCTCTACCCCGTAGCATGGACACCAGTGCCCAGATCACAGTCAAATTTCAACTGAAATTTGTTGGATACCATTAAACTCTCACTATCACGATGGTGAGGTTGATGACAATGATGTTGACATGAATGATGCTGTCCCATCATTTGAGTCTGTGGATCCCGGGATGGACTGCAGCATATTGTTGGCCACATAATTAGAGACAGAATCCATTGTGACAAGCTTGGTCTGGGCTTTGAAGCTAGGAAGACTGTGTGTGTGTGTGTGTGTGTGTGTGTTAACAGGAGACTTTATAGTCATCATTAGGTCTAATCTACCACCTGTCTCCATGGATACCTACACAGTAAAAGCAAAATGAGGATCTGTAGTTCTCTTTTGTCACTTCACAAGACAGGGTGGATATATTGTGTTTGGTAGGCAATGAACACTGAGGCAGAACAGTCTCTTGACCCCTTTAGTCTTCCCAGCTCCCTTACTTCCTCCACCAGGAGGGGTTTTGAGGACATGTTAAAGAGAAAATGCAACTAACCAGACTGTGCTGGAGGGAGGGATTAGAGTTGACAGCAACAGCATTTGCAGAAGAAACATTCTGGGTAGTAAGTGAAGGGAGATGACCAATCAGTTTAACTAACACCGAGGAAAACATAAAGAAGAACATGAACCCATCTTGTGTTTACTTGCAACAGACCTATTTTAGGGAACCTGAAAACAGAGATGGAAGAAATTTCAGAGAGTCACTTCATTTTACAGATGGGTCATTTGAAGCCCAGAGAGGGGAAGGGACTTTCCCAGGGTCACACAGAAATTCCTGGTTGATCTAAGACCAGAATTCTCACCATGTGAAGGTCAGTGGGTTTTGTGGCCTATAGCATCACCGCTAGGTCATCATGTGTATGCCTGTCTCCGTGGCCGTAGAAACTAGGATGAATCTGTGTTCAAAATTTACCCCATTTCCTGAGGCTTCTCCTTTCTAGCTTTCTTTCCTCTAGGGCCATGGCCAGGCAATCACAAGGCACATTCATCATTTCCTCTCTCACTTTAAAGCAGATGCTGTCAAAAGAGGCAGGAAACAACGAAAAGATATATGCTAGCAGAGAACAGGAAGTGTACAAGAGACTTACAGGATCAGTGGGGGAATCATTTTTAGACAGTGAGTAATGAGGGTAGACAAGGCACCGAATGAGGGGTGGTGTCTGTCCAGGAAAGAATTCAAGAAGAGATGACAGCACCATGTGGCAAATGTATTAGAATCATCGCAGAGAGGCCAGGCTCTCTGCGGATAGGAAGTCTATAGATAAGAGAGAGTATAGGCTCAGGGGATCCTCTATATACCTGGGGGATGTAACTAAGGGCATGACTATGAGTTACTGCAAGTCCTTACCCAGGATGCCTGGTGTTCAGGTGGGATTCTTGGGGCATGGCTAAGAACACAGTTATAAGGGAAGTATCTTTTCTGAAAAATCCGTGTCCACTATGCCTGGGGATAGAGGTGGTCTTTGGTCTACCTGGGTGACACTGGCTTGTTCTTAGCATGCCTTAGGCTTAGCCAGTTAATTTCTTGCTTATACATCTGCAGTCTTGCTTCATAGTTTTGAAGAATCCTCCCTTTTTCCTAAGCTATCCCTCATCTGTGAGTACTCTTTAAAGCCATTTCAGATTAGAAATCACCTCTTACCTAATAACATTGAGGGCAAACAGACCCCTTTGAGAAGATCTAGGATTAGGTGTGGGATGGAGTGAAAAAACAGGGAGGGCGGGGGGTGGGGGGGGGTGGGTTGGAGAGGAAAAGAAGATTCAGTCTGACAGGTAGCTGATCAGATCTGAGCGGAGTACAGGGAAAGGGAAATCCAGAGTCAGAAAATACTAGCTGAATGTAACTGACTTAATTCAGCCATCAGCACAGATCCCTAGTGGTGCCAGCCCAGTTTCACATAACAAAGCCAGGACCAGAAAATCAATACAATCAGGTTTTAGAGCACAGGTCAACTACCCAGGCTCCATGCCTACCTGCCAAGGCGCAGGGCTACTAAAGGAAATCAGTCACAATGAAACTGATACAAAACCTTCCAATCAATCTGAGAGGAGACCCCCGATGGGTCAGTAAAATGATTTATCTCTCCCCAGAATGTTTAATGAGACAGGTTGAGGGTGGAAAGCGGGCTTCTACACCCTTTAAAAATTAAGATCTCTGACCCCTTGTGGTCTCTTCCCCTTTGGAGGACTCACTGTCTTTGGGAGTGCTTTTTCCCTCTCTCTAAATAAAATTTCTACTGTTTCACGTGCTTTAACATCCCTTTCTTTTACATGCCATACACGTCATGCTCTGGAAAAATCTTTCCAGAGACACAAGCTCCCACAACTAAGGAAACAAAAGTATGCACACACATGACATGCTGCATCATTTTTCCACTGAGGGTTCTAGGTTATGAGGTCACCTGGGAGGATCAGAAGGATGTTTCTACAAAAATTAGAAATAAACACATTTACTTTTTTTTACCCTTTTTCTTTTTTAAGAGGAAGGAAGCAGGCAGGGATGAATGCAAGTAGGCAAGAAGAGAGAAGAAGGGCAGCATCTTATTTACTTAGTTGTTCATTTTCGGTGTTTTTTTCCCCCACCCCTAGGTCAGTAGAGAAACCAGGTCCTTCATGCCCGAGTCACTGGGGCTTCGTTAAATAAAAAACATTTCTAAACAACAAACATGTAGAATATGGAATCAAAAAATAACAAAATACAAGGAACCACAAAACACCAAGTCAGACCTGGGATTCAATCCTAAATAATTACCTTGGCCTAACAGTCTGGATACTTAAGCTTTCTTCCTTATCTTTAATAGGTAAGGATAACAGTAGCAATAACATAGTCATCAAGTAGACACCATTCTCTGATCACTACGATAAAACAAGGAGTGAAGCATCTTATGCTGCCTTCTTCCATATAATCCCCATCTCTGTCCCATAAAATGTAGGCATTATCTCCAATGGGAATTAGAGATGAACTCATTTACTCAAATGTGTGACCAAGTTGTAGGACTGAGATATGAATTCAAGTTTGAGCTCTTAATCATTATATTTCAGAGTGGATGTAAAGATTAAAATTCAAATTCAAGAAGTAAGTACAACACTCTGCTAGGTGCCAGTTCTTAGTATGTATATATATGCTTCCTGAGTGGCAGTCTTTCTTTATTCAGAGCACTTGGCTTATCTTCCACGAGGAAGGGTCTCATAAAGCTCAAGTCTCCAATTCAAACCAGTTGCTGTCAAAGTCACTGAATTTCCGATCAGATAACTGGAGGATATATATGAAGGGAAGTACCCTAGAGCCTCAATGTCATCCCCTCCCATTCCAGCAAAAGGACTCAGAATCTAGGAGGCGTCATGAAGGGGTGTCCTGGATTTCTGTGAGAACCAAGGATCGAATTTTTGTGGGAATCATTTTCTTTTGGAGGAGAGTGCTGAGCTACAGGGCCCTTGAGGAGACCATGAACATGATGGCAAAGAACCTGTGCTCCACCAGTTATTTTACTTCTCAGACTCTGTCCCATCTTCAAAATGCTTGGTAAATAATAAAAGGGCTAATTGTAGGAAGTAACGAGGTTGCTGAATTAAAAAAATCCTAACAATAACAGAGTGCTTCGGTCACGGTAAGCATTCAATAAATGCTACCTATTTTGGTATGGCCACTATTATTATCATCGTCAACATTCCAACCCCAACATTTCGAGGGTCTCTTCTAAGCCAGAGGATTCCTTTGTGCATGACTCTGACAAATGCATTCAGTGATGTGTCTCAAGAGCCGCCCCAGAGTCCAGCGTTTAGGGCTTTCCTTGGCAGAACAAGCAGGTGTTTTGTCCGTGGGGACGTCAGGGACTCGCACACACTTCCGAGCGCACACCTGAGATGCGCTCCCTCCGCGTTCTCCTCTGGCGGTGGGGCGAGGCCAGAGCCCTGCACTTCCGCAGCCCGCCCCACTCGGCCACTATTGGCCGCTTGGTCGCTGGCGTGACTGAGGCCCCGCCCCCTTTCCGCTGGGACCACTCTGAGGCCATCTCCGGAAGCGGAGGGGCCGCCGAGGACGGGCCGCGATGCATCCTGGGCTTTGTAGTTCGCCTGCACTGCTGCAGCCGGAGAGCAGGGACTCGCGATCCGGAGAACTACAAGTCCCAGCAGCCCAGCGGGGCCCGGAGAGGTAGGGGCTCAAGTCACGTGGGCGCTCGGCCTGGGCGGGCTATTAGTGCGGCGGCGGCAGCGGGGCGGCGGCGGCGGCGGCGGCGGCTGGGGCACCCGGGCCTTTTGTTTGGAGCGGCGAGGCCGGCGGCCTTCCCGAGTCGCTAGGTCCCACGGCCCCTCGCGGGGGGAGGGGGGGTGGGGGGTGGGGGCTGGGGGCCGCCCCCTGGGCCGGGCCTCGCCCCAGGCGCCGCCGCCCCGCCCTGGGCCCGCCCCGCCCGGCCAGAGGGGAGGAACCCGGCCGGGCTTCCCCGCGCGGCCCAGCCGCCCCCGCCACCGCCGGAGTCGCCCCCGCCGCTACAGTCGTGCGCCGGACCCGAGGCTTCCCTCGCCCCAGAGGCTCCGCCATGAAGATCAAGGATGCCAAAAAACCCTGTAAGTGGAGGGCTCGGGCCGCCGGAAGCCCCTTGGCGGAGCGGCCTGCTTCCCAGCCGGCGCCCCTCTCCGGCGCCTGGCGCGGCGCGGGCCGGGGGCGGGGGGCCCCTTTCAGCCGCGGGTTTCAGGCTCGATGGCACCCGCCGTGGGTGCGTGACTGCCGAGCGCCTGCCGCCCCCCGGCCCTTCTTCCCCACCTGCCCCTCGACGTCTGGGGGCGCGGGAGGAAGTGCTTGACTCGGGCTTTGCCGAGCGAGACTGTGAAGTCAGGTTGAAAATGGGGGGGGTCAAGGCCGTCGAATTGCGCGGGGGCAGATAGAGCCCGGTTTTACTGATATTTAAGCTCCCTGCTTGTGTCCTTGAAATTCCTGCTGGTTGTCACTGTTGCGGGTTGTCAGCTTGGAAATGCACGTGCTGAAACCTGGCTGGTTGGCTTGTTTTTGTTCAGAATAGCAATTAGTTTCTGTTTAAAAAAAAAAAAAAAGATAAAAACGAAAACAAAAACACGTATTCCGGCCACTTGGCGCTAACCAGTATGAACGTAATTTTTCTTTGCATTAAGGGAGCAGATCATCATTTGCTTTCTTTTATGTTTAGCCTTTTACAAACCTTCACTCCGGCGAATGGCTGATTTAGTCACTCAGTGTGGCTGTCATGTTTTAAGCCTCAGAGCTTCTAGGAATGCGGAGTGCCTGCTTAGGGCCCCACAGTTTTAAGAAAACATGCCACAGAACGGAGCACCAATACCTTCCCATCAGGGTTCCTGAAAACCACACGAGAGAAGCAGCAATACCTAGAGTACTCCGAAAGCTGCTAATGGTTATTTAAGTGTGAGATAATTCGGTCTTAATTTTACAGATGAGGAAATTAAACCTAGTAAGCCCCAGAATAACTTTTCCAAGGCTGCACCAGCCAACTCTGTGCTAATGAAATTCTGGTCTCTTATCCGACTGAGTCAGAGTCCAGGGTTTGTTCTTCACCCTTAGGGCATAGTCTAAATATGTAAAGAAACAAAAATCCCTCCCATCTGGTAGTTTATCTGCCTGTTAAAGAAAACTGGTGTTTTGTGGATAACTGAATAATTCTTGTTGAAGGAGTGTATAAAATAGTGAAAGCTTTAATAATACAGTGATAGAGAAACACTTCTGGTTTTTACTTGCTGAATTAATCTTAAATAGATGCATCAATGTGGAACACTTGGACAGATTCTCCCATGCATATACATTTTTCTCTTTGATGCCAAGTTCATTTTCTGATTCTTTAAATATTTTATCACGATAGTGACTGGATTGTTTAGGTTTGGGCAAACTAGTAATCAGGTTGGAAATACCACCTCTGTCAAAAGTTTTTGTCAAGACCAGAGTAGTGTTGTTTGCTTCTGTGTAATTTGATTGGCCTCTTTTATAAATTATAACTTAGCGTAGATTATAAAATGCATTAGAGGTGCAGGCCTTGTGGTTTAAAAAAGGAAGGGTGGATACATTTGGAAGAAATAATTTTTATATAAATTCCCTTAAATATAACTAATACAGTAAAGCTAAAAACGATTTACCTGAAGCTCTTCTAAGGAATTTTGGTACTGAAAGCTAGAAGATGGGTTATACACTTAGTCTGTTTCAAGCCACCACCTTTTTTTTTTGGAGTGATTATAATGATAAAATAATTATTTGATCCAGGAAACTGGAGTCTATCTGGAATTAGTAGTATAAATGCCCATTTTAGGGTTTTGTTCCTTAAAATAATCCACTAATGTTTTGAATATTTTATATCTCCTCAATCCTTTTCCCTTGGCCTACCAACACTAAGCTAGATAGCAAGCTTTTTTAATATGTTTTATTAGAAATTTTGGTTAGAAGTTATTAGTCTGGTGCGCCCTAGGTATAGCCCACACATATCCCATGACCCCAAGATTGCATCCTGGGGGCGAAGGAAACCATCACATTGAGTTGAACAACTCAATAAAACAGAAATACTTGCTGCTTCCTTCTGTCTCCTGCCACCGCCTCACCTTCATTCCTAGCAATCATCTCTGTTAAGTCATTTCAAAGGATGATTGAGGGTGCAACCGCCCTTGTGGCTAAGACGGTTGCGGGGCAGGCTGTGGAAAGCCTGTGGACCAGGTCAGACCCAGGTTATCTACCTTGGATGGGGGGGGGTGTTGGGTAAATGAAAAAAGATTGAACATTTGAGTTTCTCCTTTTGCATGTGTAATCTCCATGGTTAAGAAAAGCTCTTGCGAGCACTGAGTAATAGTTTGGGATATATTTGTTCTCTGGAAGGAATAGCAACTCTTAATAGGCCTAGGTGAGACTAGAATAGGATCTAAACTCCGCCCACCCCTCTCCACCTCCCTCTGGCCATCCACATTTCAAGATCCCCCAGATAGTGCAGGACTGTACTATGTTTAAATTAGGCACAGTAAGAGATTGTCAACAAGATGGAACAATTACTAATAGCAACCATACTATAATAAAAGTTAGGTGAATATGGTTTCTCAAAATATCTTACAGTATTCAGTATTTCAGACTGTGTGACCACCGGTGACTGAAACTAGAAATGAAACCATGGATAAGGACTACTGTATTTTATTTATTTTTTTTTTTTGAAGGCTAGATAAACAGAGCATGAGACATTCTAGGAAATTCTCAAAGTCCAGAGAAGGTTATATGTGCTGTTCTCGACGTACTTATTTACATTTATTGCATGTGTTGTTTTTTTTTTTAATGGATTTGTGTTCATATTTTTCACCTGGACAGCGGAGAGTTTTATTCTCCAGAAGAAATGCTTAGGTGATAATGCGGTATGTAGACTATTTATGCTCTAGTGACCAACTTTTAACGTGTCTAGAGGCAAGAAAGTGATATGGGTACTTGTCTGGTTTCTTAGGAAACAGATTTTTTTTTTTTAAATTTCATGGGACTCTTTATGGACCTGTGGTTGAACCAAAAAATCTTACATTTGGCACACCCTGGTGGCCTAGCAGATAGGACTTCCTGCTGGTGGAGTCCACTTACACCCCAGGGACTGGTTTGCTACCCCCAGCAGGGAAAAACCAGGATAATGAGAACTAAAAGGCACTTCTCTCTCTGCCTGCCTGCCTACTAGCCTTCATTCCTACCGTAGGCATTTCCTTTAGAAAACAAAACATGTTTACTTTTTTTTTTTTCCTAAGGAAAGGTACAGTCAGGAATGAAGGTGAGTGAAGGTGAGTAGGTGGGTGGGAAGAGAGAAGAGGAAGAATCACTTTAATTGTTCATCTTGGATGTCGCCCTGCTCCCCCACATACACACATGAACGCAGGTCCTTGGGATTTTTGTGGATTACACTCTTGGCTGGAAGGAGTGGACTTTACCCCTACTCTGTCAGGGTGTGCCAAGTGTTTTTATTTAAAAGAAAAGGTGCAGGTAAGAATGAAGGCTAGGAGGAAGACAGGCAGGAACAGAGAGAAAAAACATTTTTTATTTTATTATTCATCTTGGTGGTCCTCTCCCCCATGCCCTGGATCCTCCAGGTCCTTGGCATGTATGTGGACCACTAGCTGGGGCCAAGGTGTTTTGTTTTTTTTTAATTCACTAGGAAATTCAGAAGTCAGTAATTATCTCACTTGCTAAATGATAGGAGTATATCATAATTAAGAATTTGTTTCTCTGTTCTTACTTGCCTCCCCCATGCTCTTTGACTGTTGATTACTTCTCCAGCATATGGAAATGAGTTCCAGAATTCTGTTGAGTTGAAAGGACCTTTATACAAAAGGTGGCTATTAACCAACTCTTCGTTGATGTTCATTGGCACTACTGACAGGACTGAGTTCTTTTTCAAGTCTCTACCTCCTGATTTTAAGAAAATTATCATAATTGAGATCTCCCAGAAATGATGTTATGATTTGTGTATTATGGTCAATAAGAAATTCATCCTCTGCAATATTCCTTTATTCTAAGCTGCACCCCATTTTCACAGGAGGTTTTCAGGGGGAAAAAAAGATTTATAAAGTTCAAAAAAATAAAAAATGAGAACTAACAAGGAGTGAAGAATTAACCTATTTAAAAATCTTATTAAATACGTAATGGGAGTGACAAAATTACGGAATTTTAAGAATTTAACAAGGGATCTTTGTCCTTAGCAACTATCTCTTTAGGTAAAACTCAGCCACCTTCAAAAGTAAGCTGGACATGATTATTGGGGGACATTAAAATGGCCAGGAAGGGGAAAAAAAAAAAAGAGTGTGGCTTAGGACCAAATAAGAAGTGTAGGTATTATCTCTAGTGACCCTTGAAAATGGCACTAAAAGAGAAGAGATGACCTTATAGACTAGATGTGAGAAGAGACTAGGGCTTCTTGCCTTGTTGCTTTGAAAAACCTAGCTCTGTGGCACTCATCCTAAGGAAATTGTCTGGTGTTCCCAGTTTAACTTCCATTTCATGCAGCCGTCTCTAGCTCAGCCTGCAAACAGGTGGGTCAGCACTAAGGTTTCACATGTAATGGGAATGATGTTGTTTCTTGAGCTCCTGGCTAGTAGTGTCATTTATACCTTATCTACCATATGCATTATATAATAAACATGAGATATTTCCTATTTACAGGAAGAATATAGCAGCTTTGTTTACAACTATTTTTTAACTTTCTGTGTAGTGTTCTTTTTGAGATAGGACGTTTGGGTTGTTTCATGAAAATAGATCAAAAGATTTTTAAAGCAATAGTGGTAGTTTTTGTTTGGTTTATCATTTTAATGATAATTACATCTGAATAATTTCTTCCTCTAGAAAAGAGTGAAACAATGAACTCTCAACTTGAGAAACAGAATTTCATTGAGTCAGCCCTTCTTGCAGTTAGCCTGCTCTAAAGTGTATATTTTGAAATTGGCTGTGGGCATAACTTAGAACTCACGCGTACTTTTAGGAAATAGAGAATTTTCTTACTATTTTATCTGTAAATCTGAAATGTTTTCTTAGGTAGTGAGCTTCATTTGAAACTTAATTCCTGGTTTTGTGTAAGAATTAAGTTTTTCACATAAATGCTAGTTGGGATTTTGATTTTCAAGAATGTCATTTATTCCGCCAGCATTTATAAACCTGGGAGCCAACAGGCCTCTCACTAAAAGTAAGAATTGCATGAACTTTGAACCTGTTAATGCCTCAGCTTTACAGCTTGCTGCTTGAGTAACATTTTTATTGGACATTTTGCCACTGACAAAGGCACAGAAAGAAAACCTGCAAACTTCTTCTAATGTGTTTTAAATTTTGAAGAATAAAGAGCTTAATGAATCTAACTTGGAAGACTTTTCTGTTCCCAAGTATACAGTAGTGATTTCCACTAGCACTCTCCCCTGTGACATCTGGGAACCAGGCATCACTAGGAAGATTCGTTTTGGTTAGGTAGCCTCACAGGGATTCCTTTGCTTCAATCTAATGGCCACTGAAGTGTCCTAATTACATATCTGCTCACCAGGTTGGGAAAAATTCTGAAGAAATCTGGCTAGTTGGATCAGTAGAATTTTTCCTAATGTTTTATTTAAATGTGTCTGTCTGATCACTCACTGAATTTCCCCTCACATTTTTTTTTGGTGGGGGGGAACCAAAATAAACCATTTCCTTTCTCTAAAAAAAGTGTTACTTCTCCACAAGAAGATAAACAATTACTCCTTAAATTCAATGTCACATACCATTTTTAGTAAGTGAAATTCTGAGAGAGAAATGTGTATAGAATCTTTCCTCGTTGAATCATATTCTGGGTTTCTAATGGTACACAGGTATTAAGAAGATGTGAGTATTAAAGAAATAAAGTAGAATTTTAGAGAAGAGTTTTCCTTGACAACACTTACATAAAAAACTGCTAAATCTAATTTTTATTTTGTAATCAATTATATCTTCAGTATTAAATTATTTTGAGTCTATTATGATGATCCCAGAAAACAGAAATAGACTTTCTATGATGGGAATCCTGCCTGTGGTACTTATTATCATGCGTAGTTTGACCACAGACAAGTTTGTCATCTGCCTCCCTTCCTTGTCTGCGTAGTGGTACACAGAACAAGACAACATTTTGAGGTCTTGGGGATTAAGCTGTTATGTATGATAACATTATTTGGCAAAAAGTGAGTGCTCAAAAATGTTAATTCTGTGGAAAACTGGATCAGCTTCTCTTTAAACAAAATCTAAGAGATATAATATTTGTAATTTGTGATGATATGATTCCCCTACCAGCCTTATGAACAGTGGTAAAATACCTCCTTGTATCTATCAGGTCATGACCAATAAGACAATAATTATAGAATTGAATGTCATATCTTGAAGGAATTGAATGACCTAACCAAGCATTCTCAGATGCCATCTAGAACTGGCTATGGAAGAATCACTTGACTTTTCAAAAGAGTCCCCACTCCTGCTCTTAAAGGTTATTATCTAGTACCTCTGGGTTTTGGGTACCTAGGTAATTTTGATCTTCTAGTTTTATGATAACTTCACCTTTCAAGGCAAAACTTAAGTACTGCTTGTCCATCTGCACTCTGTACTAAGTAAGCTTTCTAATTTGCAGCAGGACTGTCACTCATACCTGAAATATCACTATAGTGCCCCGACTGTGGCTAAGAGGCACTTTTTCCTAGCTCCCTAACTGTAGTGATGTGCTGCTGCTTTGCCAGTAGATAGGCTCCTTTGGTTTGGTTTTGCGTATTCCCTACATGTAAATACAGGGAGTTTAGCATTCTTGCCACTGGTCTTCATGCCTTTTTCCTCCCTGTTTCATTCTTGTATATATTTGTATCTGTTTGCCCCTAATACATGGGTCTCTTTCTGAGAACAGGAATTTTATATTGCTCACTTTACATTCTTATTTCCTGGTGTAGAAGAGAGCGATCAATAATTTACTGAAGGGAATTAGGAAAATTAAGATTCAGAGAGGTTAGTGGCCTTTCAAAGTCATGTAGGCCTGTGAGCAAGAGAGCACCAGGCCCCAGACCCAGATCACACTGCTTGTCCAAATGTGCTGTTCCCCAACTTCAGCTTTATGAACAGCTAATTTTATTAACCAGATGTACCAAAGAAACCGAATATGCTCTAATGAACAAAGAAAATTACTTCTCTTTAAGGAGTATTTTCCCTTGGGTTACTTGAAGTGATTATAGACCAATTTTCTTACATTAAAATCTTTTTAGAAATAAAGATTATCAAGCCCTGGGATGACCTATATATTAAAACAGATTTGCTCCAAATTCTTATTAATCCCCTGGAACAAATGAAAAGAAAAACCTACTAGACCAGGAATTGAAAAGGCTCTAGGCCAGCTCCAAGTTTCCTTTGTTAAATGGGTTTTCAGAAAATAACACATATTAAGGAAATACGTGAGTTACACATAAAGACGTTCTTTCTTCCTGTGTATTGTTGATGGAATGCATGATTTAGGGTAAATGACATGTATAGCTAATTAAGTAGTCGTATTTCTAAAATTGATACATATGTATATTTTTACATATGTGCGTGTATATGGTATTTACTTATCTCTTTAATCCACAGCTTTCCCATGGTTTGGCATGGACATTGGGGGGACTCTGGTAAAGCTCTCATATTTTGAACCGATCGATATCACAGCAGAGGAAGAAGAAGAAGAAGTTGAGAGCTTAAAAAGTATCCGGAAGTATTTGACCTCCAACGTAGCTTATGGATCCACTGGCATTCGGGACGTTCACCTTGAACTAAAGGATTTGACCCTTTTTGGCCGAAGAGGGAACTTGCACTTTATCCGATTTCCCACCCAGGACCTGCCTACTTTTATCCAAATGGGAAGAGATAAAAACTTCTCCACGTTACACACGGTGCTCTGTGCTACAGGAGGTGGTGCTTACAAGTTTGAAAAAGATTTTCGCACAGTAGGTATCCCTCACTCAGAACCAAACGTTGATGCCCGTTCTGGACAGGTTGGAAAAGATGAGCTAGTTTTCCATCTAGCATGTGTTTAGATTGGTTCCCCCGCTGATACAGAGGGAGGAGGGTTTGTATTCAGGAGCAGCTTTTGATTTGGGGTATTTAAGCACTTCCATGGTCCATAAAAATAGGACATAAGTGATTGCTTATATGACATAGTGTACCCCTTGTAATTCGGGGTAGTTTGGTTTAAAGGAGAAATTCTTACTAATTTTTTTTCCTTTTTATGGATAATATTGATTTGCATTCAACTGAGTAATTTCCACACAAAGGATGGTGAATGAGACCACTTTGTTTGGACATGTGGTATTTAATGCCAACAGTAGTGTCCTTGAAAGCCAGCATTCACCTGGCCATTGAAAATATAAATATTAAAAATAGCTCTTTTCTAGTGATCAAGTTCTGTTATATTTGCTTTTGTTTCATGCTCATTTATGAAGCCAGTCTTTGTGCTAGACACTGAGAACTCTGCCAGGAATAACAGACTTACTTCACAGATCAATGAATTATAAGAAAAAGTACAGTGTCTTATAGGTTATACTTTATCATTTGGTCAGTTCTCTGGTGTGATCATGCAAGAGGGTGTAAGAAGCAATTAGATGTCTGCTCTTATAGCTTCACCATGAACCTAAAGCCACAAACATGACTGATAACAGGTGTGTTTCCTTGGAGAATCAAGTTTCATAAATGGGCCTGCAGTAAGTGACATTACATTCCCAGATGCGCACCAAAGCTTGGTGACATTCTAGACAATAAAAGTGTATTTCCTCAGTTTATTTAGTGGCTGCCTTCCTAGCAGAATTGACATATATTCAAGCCAGCTAAAGGAGACTTGGTGACATACTTGTGCTTATGTAGGCTCGGATAATCACAAGCATCTCACTGCCACCTCCATAAATGTCAGAATACTCAGATAGTGCAGGAGCAGGAGAACGCTTTGCTTCATGTGACTGTCCCTCCTACTGCAGATCCTACCCACCACGTGTTAGTTTGGTCCCCACCGCCCCGTCTTCACAGGTTTCCAGAACGCCTCCAGAGGCGGTCGTACGGGCACTGAGAGCCACTGGACTAGATGAAGTCCCTTAGAGAGATGTTGACACAGAAGTGGAACTGTGGTCATTGATGATTTTGAAGTTTTATAAAGTGAGTCAAGTATTTTGAATGCTGTCCCTTGTTTACTTTATTAAAAAATTGGCCTCCCCCCCCCCAGATTGGAAACCTCTACCTGCACAAACTGGATGAACTTGACTGCCTTGTCAAAGGCTTGTTGTACATAGATTCTGTGAGTTTCAACGGACAGGCAGAGTGCTATTATTTTGCTGATGCCTCAGAACCTGAGCGATGCCAGAAGATGCCTTTTAACCTGGATGACCCCTACCCACTGCTGGTGGTGAACATTGGTTCAGGGGTCAGTATTTTAGCGGTCCATTCCAAAGACAACTATAAACGAGTCACCGGAACAAGGTAGTCACCTTTTCTTCCTGCAGCGTCTATATTGTTTGGTACACGGGTTGCTAAGTCAGCGTATTAATGTGAATCTCGTCAGGAAGACGAAGTATTTGCGGCAGCAGAACACGTAGATGTGCAGGTTTAACTTTTAGAGTTTGTATATAAAGACGCAAACTAAAATCATTCAATATGGCTGCCGTTAGTTGACAGTCACGTTTCCATTATGTTAACAATGAATTTTTTTATCCAGAATGATTCCAGTAAACTGATTTTCAGAAGCATTTTTCGTTCCTTATTTTAACTTTTTAAATAGATGAATTTAAGCCTAAAACTCAGCCACATTGCTGATTTGATTCTGCATGAAGTGGGTTTGTTGGGCAAGATAATTCTCTCAGGAGACATTTAATGGGATAATGTTCCAAATAGCCCATACATTTTTCTGTAATACCTGAAATATGATTGTGAAATGGGGTTTAAAATCTTTTCCATAGGATTCTAATTATGTGTTTCATCAACTTTGAGATGGGGGAAATTTCTTAATTGAGGAAGAAAGATTAGAAGTTGATTTAGATTGATTTGTGAAAAACTCATTAAGTGATAACAATTTTTTTTCTGATTTATAATCTACCTCCATTGTAATTGCCAAATAATTGCAGGGAAGAATTACCTACTTCAGTCATTTCTAAAAGATAATTCAGCCAGGTAACTAAATCCCAACACTGAGTCAGAGACGGAACCCTGTTAGAAATTTAGGTGAAACTACAAGCAAAGGTTTTATTTTTAGGATTTAGATATGATTCCATTTTGTGAGCATGTCCTAAAGAATAATAGAACCAAGTAAATTTCTGTTGTTAAGATGGTGACCAACCTGACATAAATTTCTTTCCTCTATTTCTTTCTAGGTCATTTTAAATGTTAATGTAGCACATTGAATTGATTTTATTCCTTCCAGGCCAAGTAAATAGGCCTTTTATAAAATCATTTCCTGGAAACCATTTAAAATGTTCTTTTAATTCATGTGATACTGATTTTTTTGTTAACACTTAGTCATGTTTCATGCACAAAAACATTAATTTTTGGCGACTGCAAAGTATAAGGCACTGCTTTGAAGATATTGGAAGATAAAAGATCTCTTCCTGTCCCCATGTTATTTCTACCAGTTATTTTTATTTTTTTTTAGGTTTATTCTTTGATCTGACAAGTTCATTTGCTAAGCTTTTTTTTTTAACCTCGACTGTATTAGTATTTCAGCACTGAGCATTAGCAGTAACTGTTCTAGATGTCTGTTAAATGAATGTCTCACCTTCTTACAGATCTTCAGAGCAAGAATAGCATGTGTGATGCAGCGTGTAAATCTCTTTTTTTCCCCTCAGCCTTGGAGGGGGCACCTTTCTGGGTTTGTGCAGTTTACTGACTGGCTGTGAGAGTTTTGAAGAAGCTCTGGAAATGGCCTCCAAAGGTGACAGCACCACAGCTGACAAGCTGGTGCGGGACATTTACGGAGGAGATTATGAGAGGTTCGGTCTGCCAGGGTGGGCTGTCGCTTCCAGGTGAGTTCAGCCTGGGTGTCGCAGATGCAGCTTCTGCTTCCTTCTGCGCAAGCAGTCTGCCTGGACGTTGTAGGGGCTCCTTGCTTAGCCAGCTTGCGTTTCAGTAATTGAACTTTCATACTGTTTAAAAATTAGCTCTCCGTTAAAACGTCTGCCCTGAGGGTGCCCCGTAGGAAACCACTTTTGTTAAGTGTCAACAGAACTATACCCTGTCTGCTTCTTCCTACCCTTCCTCTCTTTCCCTTCACTCCCCTCACCCCCCAAGCCCTCTTCCCTTCCTCCCCGCCCTTTCCCCTCCGCTTCAGACTGTCTGTGGCGCTTCACGGTGGGCGCGTCATCGTGCTTTGGTAGATGTCGGGGGTTTTGCTTTGTGCAGTCCTGGGTCAGGGAGTAACCTTGCATTTGTGTCGTTTTAGCTGTAAGATAAGTTCCCCAGAGACATGAACTGCTGCTAATGATCAGATTTGACTGTTCTCATTCCTTTGCAGTTTCGGGAATATGATTTATAAGGAGAAGCGAGAATCTGTCAGTAAAGAAGATCTGGCGAGAGCTACTTTAGTCACCATCACCAATAACATCGGCTCTGTTGCTCGGATGTGCGCTGTTAATGAGGTAAACCAGTTCCTTACGTGACATGTGGATTAGTGTTACGTGGTAGAGAGCAGAGCTATGTTTTATAAGGAGGCCTCCAGGATGGAGATGTAGCCGTTAAATCCCCACGCTCGGTAACGTATGTGTCACGCACCCATTGGTTAGACTGCCTTTCCAGAAAACAGCAGATAATTCAAATCAAATACATCGTATTTATCCAGAAACCTTTTCCAGATTATACAACTGAACTCTGGAAGCTGATGAGTAGCTTTTGGTCTTGGTCCACTCTGTTCATGTTGATCGTGACGGCGAAGTGCTTGGACGTTTCCTTACTGCCCTCGGCTTCTTTACAGTGCTGCCTTGTTGCGTATGGGTCAAGCAGCATTGTACAGGGCTATGAAGGCATTAAGTTAAGATCTGCTCTTCATAGGGAAGGTGGATGGTATTAGGAAAAGCACGCCCTGCTAGATGGACCTGACACTCGGGTTATTTTTATTTGATGGATTCTACTTAATTCTGTCTTCGTGTAATAGGTGTATTTGCCCAAATTATTATGTAAGTGTCAGACACTTTGAGTTGGGAAGTTTGCTTTTGAAGGATTCCTTTATTTGTTCCTTTATTTACTCATTGCATACATGTTTTCTGAGTACATGTGCCTGGCACTTAGGAGTTATATTAATGAAGAAAACAAAGTCCCTTTGTGGCACTTAAGTCCGCTCCAGTGTAAGTTGTTTAGTAGCTGTTAGGTTATGAAAAACAGGAAAAAGAGGTAAGGATAGATCAGAGAATGACAGGACAGCAAGCGTTTGGGTAGTTAGTTAAAGAAGGCTTTATTGAAAATACACCCCTTAGAGAAGAAAACAATTTAAAAAGAAAGAAAAGAAAACGTCATCCTTGGGCAGACATTTGAAGGAGGTTAGAAGATCACACACGCATCTAGATATTCAGGGGGAAAGAGACTCCCAGCAGAGAACAACTGTGCAAAAACTGAAATGAACCCTCTGAATTATTCTATTAAAGCCATAATTTTATCTGTTTCTTAATAACCTAGGTTTTGGGAATATTTCACTTTTAGGGGCTGACAATAATCTGGGGCATTTTTCTCCCTTAACCCTGTGGGTCTAGATTTTCACTGAGCAGTTGACTAAACAGTGATTAAGGCCAAGTTCACATAGTACCTAAGGAACGAAACTGGTGATTTGAATCTTGGCTGAAAGGGTGGCTTGATGGATTGCCTGGGCTGAGGACAGAACATGCTGGGAGTCTATGGATTGGTGTACATGTCAGCACCCCAGTCAGTGTTAATCCCTAACTCTAAAGCCCATGGGTTGCCTGTCGTTGATGTAACTAACATGCTGGCCCATTTTACAGTTGATTTTAATCCTAAACATACTGAAAATACTTTTCCTTTAATCCCTTCAGTAATATTTCTCCAGGTTACTTTGTTTAATGGATTGTTCATTGGCCATTTTCAAAATACTTTTTACAGTACTTTCAGGTTCATAGCAAAATGAGTGTGAAATGCAGAGTTCTCAAATACCTCAGACCCCACTGAAGCATAGCCTCCCTCACAAATCTGGTACCCACGTGGTACGTGTATTGTAATTGTTGAACATACTATTGACACGCAATTATCACCCAAAGACCATATTTTGTGTGTGGGCTCACTGTGGATTTTGATAAATGTGTAGTGATGGGTCCAGAACTTATTTAAAACTTTCGTAAGTGTTTTATCTTATAATCCTTTAAATATTTAAATAACAAAGTATATATGCTTAATTTAAATTATAAATATATTTAAAATATACATTTTATTAAAATTAAAGTATATTAAAATATACTTTAATGTACTAGAAATATATAGGCCTAATGAAAGGTAGCTAACATTTTTAAGTAAATTTTGTAAAACTAACTGTTGAAAAAATGATCAAGTAGGTTTTTACAAGTAAATTTCTTTGTTTTCTTTTAGAAAATAAACAGAGTTGTGTTTGTTGGAAACTTTTTACGTGTCAATACTCTCTCGATGAAACTTTTGGCATATGCGCTGGATTACTGGTCAAAAGGTCAACTGAAAGCATTGTTTCTAGAGCATGAGGTATGCTAGGAGAACGTTCTGTGAATTTTAATAACATGATTTTATGTACAGATTTCTTTCACATCTTGCTGGCTATTTGTAAGGCAAGTATAAAATTACAATGGACCTAAATAGTGTATGGATTCCCTCACTTCAGTTTGAGTTGGGGGAGGCAGTTACTGTAACCTGACAGACCCCTGAGGGAGGCGAGGCCAGTCCAGACCAAGGGACACCAGTAGCATTTCTGTGAGCCCCAGAGAATTAGGACTGCCCCTGCACTTAGTGGCTGCTTTGTCATTTTGCCTCTTTTTTCTTCTCCTGAGGTAACAGATGTTAAGTATGAAAAATGCAAAAATATGTAATAGCAATGATTCTTAATCCTCCATCACATCACCCCCACCTTCAGAGGTAACTACTATTAATATTTTGAAATTTATTCAAGATTTTTTTCTTTTTTTACTATACAGTACATCCACTTAAATTCTGACCTGAGCAAATACCAATTCACATAATATTTTGGGTTAATTTACCTTGAATTATTGTGTTTCTGCTCAGATAAATGGATATATTAAGAATTTTAAGTGTACCCTGGTGGGTTAGCAGTTAAGTCCACGGGCGCAGTCCACATCCACCCCAAGGATCTAGGTTTGAAATTTGGGGTGAGGGGAGCAACCAAGAGGAACAACTAAATTAAATAAACACTTCTTCCTCTCTCCACGCCTGCCTGCCTGCTCACCTTCATGTCTGTCTACACCTTTCCTTTAAAAAATAAAAAATTGAATAACAGATCGAGAGTATTTGTTCTGCTCTCATAAGCTCATGTTTCGTTGTCACTGCTCATTGTGCAGGTCAGAGCACCTTATGTGGCTCCAAGCCGCCTTCCAGTTGCTGGCAGAGCAATGGGCGGAGCCAAGGACAGGGGCGGGGCCATAGAACGGGATGCTGGTTTAAAAGCTGCACTGAATTAATGACAGTTTTTAAATTATACAGGGATATTTTGGAGCAGTTGGTGCACTTCTTGGCCTGCCAAATTTCAGCTGAAGCATCCGATCTCTGTCTTCTAATAAAGAGGATCCAAGAGAAACTGAACATGAGCGCGTAACTGCATTACTTGTCACTGGGAACCAAAGCATAAAAGAGTAGCACTATTCCCGTTGATTTTTCAGTGTCACAGTGGTAAGCTGCTGAGTGTGGCCATATATTAAAAGGGAGCTCTGAACATGTGAAGTATGTCTCATTGAAATGCTGTCCCTTCTGTATATAGCCAGTGTTAAATCCTTAAACGCAATATAGCCTCTGTTACTGAGCTTCCTCTCAAGATTTCCAGTCTGATGTAGCCAACACTGCTGTACTGTATGCTCACACGCAAATCTTACAAGTTCAAAAATGTGTATTAGCTCGTGGAGAAAACTGATCCCAGTCAAGTCTGCTCTACTGAGATGTGGTTACTCACGAGGGAACGGTAACATACCCTGTATCAGAACTTACTGAAATGGCAATCAAAGATCATTTTTGTGTGATTTTAGATGTATGAAGGCAATATTAGTTATAGTTTTCCTAACATATCCCCCCATAAAAGCATGTTCGTGTGATCGTTCCTCGGAAGGACACCTTTTTCAAATGCCATATTTAATGGAAATATTGTTGAATATTAGCCTGAATTTTAAAAAGAAACTTAGAGTATGCACATATTTGGTGACATTGTATTTTCTATATTTTATGAGTTAAGCAGTGCATTTTTTAAAGTTTAATATTTTTTGTTGGAGGCTTAATTATTTGAAAGTCCATTCAGTGAGGTCTTAACACTATTCTATTGAAATAGGCTTGAGTACACTGGTAGATTTCTTTGCTCTTACTAGATCAAGTTTACTCCTGTCCACATTTATCTCAGGCCCAAAAGTTCTTTCTGTTTAATTAGGCCTGAACCCAGCAAAATTACAGCAACAGAATCACATTTATTCCAAGCATGTGTTACAGCATTTAAAAGATGAATTGTCTAGAGAGTCTGAGTCTGAGGCAGTGTTGCAGAATCATAAAGGATCAGTGTTTCATACATTCTGGTAATGAAAACATAGCTCCAAAATTTATAAATTCCTTAGTCTTGCAATTGGTCTCTGTTTTGAAGTTATTATACCTTATACCTTTTTCCAGTTTTACTTTGGCAGTAATGTTTCTGAAGCTCAGCAAGGTTGTTTAAGACTGTTACTTAAACGGTTTAGGAAATAGAATTGGGCAAGAATAGTCAACTCTTTAATTAAACTACCAGTAAATCTGAATATACCTTAAAGAGCCTAAAAATTGTTTACTTTTCAGGAAGAAGTATTAACGAATGTGTTTTTACAAACTAGTCTGACTGTAGAGAGAGCAGATTTCCATAGACTGCAAGAGTTACTTGATAGACATTTCTCCATGTAGTTTTCAAATTTGTGCTCAGATACTTAAAATTCACTTCTCTTTATCTAAAGAAATGAATGTGACTGATAGGAGCGGCTATTTAGAGGGAAAGCAATGTAAAGGTAATTTTTTACCACTTAGAATATTTGGAACTTAGAATTCAGGTCAGTAAGTAGCCCATTAAAAACGTGTAACAAATGTTTGCTACGTCAATGTTTCCATTGTGGTGACTACAGATTTTCAGCCAGAAGCCTTCTGTTCAGTTTATTGTAGTTATGTGACTTGGACCTCTGTACAGAAAGTTCTTGTTTTTAAAAGTAACTTCAAGTTCTATACCTATGGCAAACTGTATGTTAGTAACTATAGGTATGGGACTGTCTTTAAGAAAGAAATGTAATGATCAAAGTCTATATATATTACTTTGATCTGTACGATGATTTGTATTTTTTGTTCCTTAAATTACCTGCTAAAATACATAGAGAGTAGCAAACTCACCACTTTTGGTTTTGACTTTTCTCACGTGTAATCTAGAATTAGTGGAATAATAAGAACACAGAACTGTGATGAAGGCTGCCAAGATTCTAGGTTGGTTTTTTTTTTGTGTGATTCAAAATAGGTTTGGTTCTTATCCCAATCAACATAATGCCTCGAAGCTCTATTCTTGACCAGGGCTGTCTGATAGAAATAAGATGTGCACTGCATCTTTAATTGTATCTCATCATGGGGTGTCATTTTTCCAGTGACACTGATAAATTTGCCAACACATCCTGCCCTTAACAGTCTCATATATTTTCTTTACTAAAAAGGTGATGATTCCAATGCCTTAACCCTTCCTACTGTAGCTGATTAAATTTGCCAATTTTAAAGGATTAAAAACACTAACATTCATTGAGTTTTGTGCATACAAAAGACTAACATTAGATTTCATTTTCTCCCTTATAAACTGAAAACATTTTCAAATGCAGGAGCCCCTATCAGTTTGGGGGCTTGGTGTAAAGAAAACAAGGCTGAGACCTTTTTTAAATACACCCCCCACCACACGTCCACTCCTCCCCCGCCAAATTGCCTTTTAGTATAAGGGACATTGGCTAATGGCTCTCGGTGGTACACACCTACACTTCTGCTTCTCCAAAGCAAAGTATCAGTGGACTGGCCTGTTGGTGTGGGTGTTCCTCGCTCAGCTACTCTGTTACATGGAAAATGTGTAGACTGCTTAGGTCAAGTCAAGGCTATTGCATGTAGTACACATGGTAGTTGACAGCTCTTCAGAGGTTTCATTATTTGCCAAATATTTGACTCTAGAAATATTCCTGAGCTTTTTTTTTTTTTTTTTTTTTTTTAACCTTTGGGTGCAAATGTAGCACTGTGTTGAAAGTTCCATTCTGTAGCAACACGATGCAGCTGAAAGGGAGAAGGCTTCCCCTCTGTCTCGCAGCCCAGCATTCCCACCATTCTCAGCAGGCCATTGCAGCTCGCCGTGATTCCCACGGCTGCATGCTGGGGTGGCCAGCCTGGCGAGGCCGAGACTGGTGTCCTTGATAAACCACTGTTATATGCAGGACTTGCCATAATCTGTTCAATGCTCGCTTTTTCTTTTCTGTTGAGCACTTTATGCTTTTTAAGTCTCCTGCATTTGAGAATGTGTTTAGAAATTCTCTTTCAAAGCCATGTAAAAATTGATACTGGATACTCACCAAGAAAAAGTGTGTGTTATTTTCTATTTAACTTAGTGTTCTGTGGTATGTGTGAACAAATACTGGAAATACATTGCCTTTTTGTAATAATACTCCGACCTTATTTAACATGATCTGCCATGACTTTTAATGTTTATTCTAATACCAAAATAATTCAGCCAACTTTGTTTCTGTCATAAAATAATCTCAAACAATGTGCTTGCTTTCTATTATGCCTGTTTTTCAGTAGCAGATAGTATTTGTCAGTGCTTCTACTGAGCATGGTAATCAGCGGGGTTGCAAAAAAGTAACTTTTTATTCTATTAAAGTATTTCAATTTATAGTATTTCTGAACGGTGGCTTGAAAAGTAAATCATCCCACCTTTTTGGCCATTATCTAAATTTTAAATAATTTCTATTACCCGTAAGTTCAAGTGTTTTCTTAAAGCGCCCTCTGTCGTTTGCATTCTCTCGTGTGCATGCAGAGGCCCTGGGCTCATCATTTGTTACTGTATGAGAAATATGGTCACTGGTCTGACTTCTTCAGTTGGTTTTCCCTTTACATATAAACGGAGAATTGGTTTGTCACAATGGGAAGTGACTCAGTTACCAAACCACGTGAAAGACAGCTGCTTTCATGGCAGTGACAGGAATAACAAAAACAATCTGTGCAGATAGTTGGCATCATGTTTTGAGTTGATTTTACTGGTGGATGTTGACAGCTACTAGATTCTGGACTCTCCAAACCAGTAGATTGGTATTTATAATGTGTAAATTGCCTCTGATTGCCAAGTAGAGAAACCTTAAAGTACTAAGAAGGGTTTTATATATATTAAGGGTGTGTGTACTTTAAAATCTATATAAAAGCTATCTGGAATTTTTATCGTTAACTTCAAAACTATATGAACATTACAACTTTTTTTATTGTACAAAAAGGCATCCCACAGAAAATCAGATACTATTTAGATATATTTGGAGATTTTAGTGACCATTTTCTTCAAGCTGTTTCTTACTTCCTGCGTGGGACAAACCCCTCCTGCAGTTATGTATTGCTCTTGTCAAATGTAATGTATCGCAAACTTTATAAAACACAGTTTTAATTACCTGCAAGTAGATTGAAATATCAGGGATCACTGTCATCCATATTAAATATGTTGACGACCTAAAATACTTTCATCCTTCCAGCCGTTTGAGAATAACCAGATTGGACATTTCGGCTTATTACTACTCAAAACACATGTAGCAGTGAGTTGATACTGGGACTAATGTACTAGAGTTAATGCTGATTAATGTGTTGGAGGGACAGCATTTTTCTCCCCAGAAGATAAAGATCTTTACGTTCTAGTTCGTTGTATAATCAAAAGATTATTGTTCCTTTTTGATTTTCTATCTTTTTGCAGCAGCTACCTGGAATTTTGTACTTGAAAGAACTAATGAGGAATGTAGTTTTCAAAAGGATGAGTGAAGTTAAAATGAAAGATTTTGAATTGTATACATAGGCAAGTAAAATTCAGTCCTAAGATGATTTTTTTGGTGGGAGGGGGTGTAGTACTCATTGTTCAAATAGCTTTCAAAGAAAATGTTTTCTGCTTTTGTATCGTTTGTCAAGTATACATATATGCAAATAGTTTGAGATTATTTCAGCTTTACCTCGTATCTCTGAATCATGCAGATAACGTGCCTGGCACTGTCAGTACTTGTCACAGAAATTAAGCCATTTTGAAATTAGCCAATTTCTTTTCTGAGTGGCCCTCTTTAGTTTACAGCATTTAGGAACAAAGGAAAACTTTTAAATTAAACCTAACATCAAAATCCTACTCTCATCTCAAGTAAATTTGATGGAATCAGCATATAAGTCAAGTTAAGATGGTTCCATCACTGAATAGATTGTGTGCTTTTTTACTTTTTGATTTAAACTACAGCAAAACCTTTGATTTTAACTGAAGTTGAATGGCCTTTGTCTTGATTCTGCCCAGTTACTGACCAAATAATATCTAAAAATATTTGTAAAAAATATTTGTGTTCATTTTACTTGTATAAGCCATTTCAGTTTAAGTTGCCTTATTCTGTCCATTGTATTGTCCTTGTCATATCTCAGCTTGTCATGTTGGAATTCTAACACAATCTGTAAAAATGTATGACGTGCTACAAATTTTATTCAGAATAGACTTAAAAGTTATAGCCTACTGAAACCTGTAAAACATTTTCCTGTAAATGGTCTAATTTATTTTTTCATTCATGTACAGTTTCTTATGTGAACTTTAAAACGGTGTCTGGCCTGTTCCGTAAACATCCCCCATGCTCTTTGTCCTTTATGCTTATTTGCATGGAAGAAACTCGGATTTGGCTTGTTTGTATTGTACAGACGATTAAGTCAACTTCTGTTCTCACCTTTTCTTGTAGTTTAACTTTTCTAGTTTTGTTCACAATCTAAATAAATGTTATAATCATACTTTTACTTCCCACTTTAAAATAAATTCTCTAAGTTGTTTACTATGTGTATCTTTTTGTTATTTAGTTTTTGTTTTGTTTTTGTTCCCCTGCCCTGGGTCCTAAAAACTCGGGTCCTTTTTATATAGATTATATCCCATATTTCTGCTCTGAGTAAATGTAAGATTTTAACTGAAACTGCTGGAGTAGAAGGAGGCCTTTTTGAAAGCAGGGACTTGGTCATGTGCTCTCACCTGTGTGCATGCTCGGTATGCAGCGGACAGCAGTGATTCACGGTGGAATAAAGTGTCCGTACCTATCTTGGCTGCTTTTCTGGACATAGTTTCTCCCAAGATTAGGCAGCACCTTCAGAGACTCAAACCTTGCAAAATTTAAGGCTTAGAAAATGTGTGAAACCCTGGGCTTTTCCTTGAAATGAGGCCCCGTTACCCTACAGCAGGAGTGAGCATGGCATCAGCGGTTCTCACAAACAGCCCACGAGTGCCCCTCACTGCTCAGGAGTTACTTCATAGCTGCTGCCTCTCCAGCTAATCCTGTATGTGTTTGAAAGAGGCAACGCCTGTGTTTTTGTTTCTTTTTTTTTTTAATGTGTTTTGATTTTTTTTTAATAGATAGAAATGAAGTTGAAAATTAACCTCTGGGCTTTCAAGTCGTCTGACTGGCTAGACTGGCGCACAGGCATGGTTGGCAAGCATACTAGTCTGGCTTGAAAGTCAAATCCCCAGTGCCCCCTGGTGGAGCAGCAGTCAGGACAATCTCCTCTGAAGGATGCAGGCCACGTGAGCCCAGCTGGTAGGCATAGGGGTTTGGGGGGCTAACCACTATGAACGACTAAAAGTACAAAAAAGAAAAATGCTGCTTTCTCCTCTACCTGTTCACCTTCATTCTCCACTGCACCTTTCCTTTAAAAACATGCTTTTTTTCCAGGCCACCCGGGTTTCTTAGCAGTTAAGTCCGTAGCCTCCGGCCAGTGCAATCCACATACATCCCAGGGCCGGGGATGGGATGGCA
Source organism: Solenodon paradoxus (assembly GCA_004363575.1). Lineage (NCBI taxonomy): Eukaryota > Metazoa > Chordata > Mammalia > Eulipotyphla > Solenodontidae > Solenodon > Solenodon paradoxus. Next base: position 48,726 of record RJWH01003973.1, read on the forward strand.
GGATGACCAAGATGGACAGTTAAAAATGCTGCTTGCTCCTTCCTCTTCCTGCCGGCCTGCCTGCTTTCTCACTTTCATTCCTTCCTGTACCTTTCCTTTAAAAAATAAAAATTTCCGTAAGCAGCCACTAGGATGAGGAAGGTGTGAGAGGGAAATAGGGAAGTGAGTCTGGTGTGGAAATACAAGCTCTAAGGTATAGTTTAGCTCAAGTGTACAAGTGCTACAAGCAATTGGAAATAAATTACTGAAGAACAAATGAGTCAGGGCGGTAGACATAAGTAAGTGCTTCTTTCAGAATAAACTTAATCCGGGAGAAGGTGTTTTAGTCTGGGGTCTGCACACTGCTGTCTATGAATGAATGAGCTGTTGCTCCAATGTGTATTCAGCAAACATTCTTAGTGTTTCTGCATCTAAAGTCTGGATCACTTAATGCTAAGCACTTCATAAGTTCCTATGTTAATGTATTCCTGTTTCTGGATTTTATGGGTATTAAGGAAAAATGCAGGCAGGAATGAAGGGGAGCAGAGGTGGCAGGAAGAGAGAGGAGGAAGAAGCATTTTTATTTTAGTTCATCTTGGTGGTGCCTCAGCTGCCCCGGGTCTTGAACTGGGGACCCTGGGATGCCTGTGGACTGCACCCGGTGATCTAACTGCTAGGCCACCAACGTGCACCCAGTTTTGTTCTCTAAAATAAACTTGGAAAACCGACGTTTCTAGGACTTGATTTTAATCACGTTTGATGTTTTTTCTAGAGATTAATGATACTCCCCCAAGCGCAGCTGACTGGACATTGAGGTATAAAAGTACAACTCTCTAGCCAGGGCTTTAACAGTCGTCTTTCCTGTTTCTGAGTCAGTAGCAAAGATGACCAGAATCACGAGTGTTCTTTTGGAGTGAAGAACTCAATTTGCTCATTTCTCTAGCAAGGTTTTGGAGTTACCCCTGATTTCTTTGAAAACATGAAACACCGTGTTTAAATGAAGCATGCCATTGAGGACCTGAATTGAAAAAGTGAAATACTTACTACAGGGCTTCTGGTGTGTTTGTTTTTTAAGATATTTCCAGGTTAGATTGAAAACTTGAGTCTACAATCTCAATGCTGTGAAGAAAGAAAATCTAGCTGAACCTTAAAGAGACTGTCAGTGAAGAAAAGAAATGCTTAATCTAAGCACACGAAGAAAAATGCTTAATCTAAGCACACGTCATATCACAAATGCCTAAGGTTGTTCACACACCAAGAGCCAGTGACCAGCCATGACTGAACAGAGAGAATTTAGCATCAGAAGGAATCTCAGGGACTGCTACTCAAACTCAGGTGAGGGATTGCTGTACTCATCCCTGTAAAATCCTGTCGTGGGAGTTACGATCCAGAGACCCCGCGACAGGTGAAAATCCGCGAAGTAGCGGCGTAATTTATTAATTTATATATATATAAATATATATATTAAGGCATTATATACCCTTCCCACACTCTTATAAACACTTTCTGCACTCTTAAACTTATGTAATTTTAACAACATAAAATTCTATGTGGGTGCTCACTAGTGAAGTATACAAATACCACAAAATGCTACCATAGAGCGAAAATCCCATGATACAGAATCAGACATTTTTTTTAAAAAAAACCGCAATACAGCGAGGGACGCCTGTAAAGCTTAGATGTCGACAGATGCGCCCCACATCACATTAGGTTATTAACAGAACAGCCCAACCCAGTGCTGATTTCTTTTTTCTTTTAACTTTAAACCCTCTCCCTGCTGGGGAAGTAGCACGTGGCAGCGGAATGTTATCCAAATAAAAAGAGAATCTGATTATTAACATCCAAGCAGGAGAGCGCAATCGACAGGGAAAAATCATCATCACAACTGCAGGAGACAAGTCAGCAATAAAAGTGGAAATAGCACCATAACACAATACATATAACTGGACTACCTGCTTGAAAGGCCATTATCTGAATATTTTTAAAGGAAAAAAATAATCTGTTTTTGTATTGGCTGTTAACTAACAGGACCTGGGCAGTCTGAAATCAAACAGGTAAAAAAAAGATGATGTAAACACTACACAAAAGAAAGCTTGTATTAAGCTAAGCAAAGTAAACATGAGGACAGAGATAGACACCATCATGAGGAATAGGGTTCCCATAAAAAGTTCATCAATCATAAAAAGTTCAATGAGCCAGAAAGACAATTTTAAATACACATAGAAGCAATAAAAGAGGCAGATCATAAAAATAAAATCGATAAAACTTTAGGGCTTGGAACTGCCAGGGTGGGCAGGGAATACACCTGCAACATCTCTCTCCAGTTTCGGTAATTCAAGCAAATGAAAGCACAGCAAGATAAAGATTTGAACGCCCCGGTGACGCCTGACCTAATATGTCACAACCAGCAATAGGAGACTGCACATCCTTCTCAAACACACGTGATGGCGGTCAGTCATGCACAGGTCCGTGGAGTAAGCGTAAACGCATTTCAAGTTACAAGACCGTGTTCTCTGCGCGCGTGACAAGTAAGTTAGAGGATGGTAACAAAAAGGCAGAATCTAGGCATCTGTCGACGACTGAGCGCAGAGTACTGGTTCGAGAGCAAGGGTTCTGGTTCTAGCCCTGCTTTCGTTCACCAGACACGATCTCGGGCAAATTCCTTAACCTCCAGGTGCCTGCTCACGTGGAGAATGAGGGGACTCCCAGCACATTCTTGAGGTCGCCATTGACGTTCAGCGCAATCATCAACATTCCAGCCTTCACACACATCGTGGGATTCTACCTCCTTTGGAGAGGAGGCTCCTGTGCCTGGTTTTCACCAACTGGCAAGAGAACTGATTGGGAATATGGGAGCCGCTGTGCGTTTACCGTATTTTGCTGTGTATGACAACACACCTTTTTGGGTCCAAATTTGTGAGGGAAAAATCAGGATGCATATTATACATGTGGGTAGTACTAAGTCTATCTCTCCCCATAAATGCATCTGATTCCTTTATTTCTTACACTTTTTCCCTGTTCTGGTGCTTTGTAACCATGCTACGCATAATTTCTTGTCCTGTAATATGTTGTTCAAATTCTTTTATAATACAAAAAGCAAGTACCTAAATAAAAACGTAAAAGTTTGAATTAAAAAATTAAAATGAAAGACTTTTTTCCCCCAGAAAGTTTAGGCCACAAACATGGGTACGTATTAAACACGACATGGCAAAATCCGGTAATCACCTGTCGAGACCTACCAGAGCTATCTTCCCTCCAGTGTGACAGCCAGCAGTACGCCGGGCTGCGCTGCCAGCCCAAGTCCCTGAGCGACAAACATAGTTGAGGCCTCTCACCATCACCCCCGACCCCTATTAAATTATGGAGGCTCTGGAGTGTGAGGAAGAAAAACTGTTCAGTTAGGCTCAGATTTGGGGACTGAACCGACAGCACAACCCATCTGACACACCTATCTCACGCAAATGGTACTAGGACACGCCCTGGTGGAGCAGTGGTTAGGTTAGCTGCCTCCACCAAGTGCAGTCCATACACATTCCAAGGACCTGGGTTTGCATCCCAGATCCAGGGGAATGACCAAGATGAGCAACCAAATAAAAAAATAAAATGTTTCTTTCTCCTCACTTTTACTCCTGTCTGCACCTTTCCTTAAAAAAAAAAAAAAGAATTTGGTTCCAGAAATGGAATGAATGCCCTTGGAAACCGAAGACCTATATGTGCGGCATAATATTAGGGACTGGCAGCCAACTGGCAGAGAAGTCACTCTCGGAGGATGGATGGAGATTCATGCTGTGACATGCACTGGTTAGGAATGCATTCATGCTGGTCACTGGATCGCGTGGAAGGTAGATCATGTGACTCGTGGCCTTTGGAGAAGTTGGGACAAAGTGTGCGGGGTGTGTGTTAGCGTTTCCATTGGCCAATGTGTTCTCAGAAACAAGGGGGCTCAGTAGAGAACAGCCCAGAGTGCAAGCAGAAATGGAGATGGAGCGGACGAGGATTTCAGTAAGGAAGAGACTACAGTGATGAACCTGAAATGTAACCAGGTAAGGAGGAAGGTGAGGACTTGGGACATGGAGACTGGAGCTGAAGGGGCCGGGGAAGACGCTGGGTTGGGGAGTTGATGGTCCACATGAGGTTTAATGACTGTTGGACTTGGGATTCATTAAGGCATGAGTGGAAAAATGAGTGAGGGGAAAGGAGGCTTGGGGAGAGAGGATTAAAATCACAAGGTGCATCCTGGTGGCCTTGTGGTTTAGTCCACTGGGCATAGTTCACACTCATCCCAAGGACCTGGGTTCGAGATCTGGGATGGGAGGAACAACTAAATTAAAAATAAACATGCATGCTTCTTCCTCCTCTTCCTGCCTTTCCTATAAAAAAATAAAATAGCAGGAGAAGGTCAGAAAGATTATGCAGCCCATGAACTCACGCTCTATTTCTTCCTCATACTTCCTCCTGTGTGGCAGAGAGAAAACACTAGGTCATATGCAATGGGTACCGTTTCCAGTAGGTTATTTTGTTTTGTTTTGTTTTTTAAAGGAAAGATGCAGATAGAATGACGGAATGCAGAGATAGGCAGGAAGGAGAAGAGAGGAGGATGACACACTTTATTTTTATTTAGTCGTACATCTTTATGGTTCTCGGGCCTGGGACATGAACCCAGGTCTTTGAAATGTGTGTGGACTGCACTTCAGCTGTAGGTGGCTGACACAACCACTACTCCAGCAGGGTGCACCACAATCAGAATTCTTGCATCAAGTTTTCAGGCACTGGATGGCGTCCTTCTGGCCCAGGCTGAGCTGCAGGCCTTGGGTGGAAAAGTGTCCAAAGGACAGTGGCCTTGGACTCTTAGCTGATGCGGGGTTGGTTGGTGGCCACCAGGGAGTGAAATGGCACGGAGTGAGGAATGCATTTAGAAAACCCTAATGGAAAGCGGATTGATTTGCACAGCCACTAGGCCAAGCGGAAGCTCAACAAGAATTAGAGACGCTGACTGAAGTGAAGCGGAGGAACAGAATTTTATTCTTTTAAAGGAAATGTGCAGGCAGGAATGCAGGTGAGCAGAGGCAGGCAAGGAGAGGGAGGAGGAAGGAACACTTTATTTTATTTTAGTTCTTCATTTGGTTGTTTCTAGGGCCCCAGGTCTTAAACTGGGGACCTTGGGATGTCTGTGGGCTGTGCCTGGTGAGCTAAACCGCTGGGCCCCCGGGCTGGGCCAAGAATCTGTTCTTTTTAATCTAAAGAGACTTTAAAGGTCAAATCTGAGAAACCACATGAAAAGTTCCAGATTAAAATGAGCTTATATGAGCAACCACCGTTCTTGCTGCATTTATGTAAATCACCAGGCTGTTTCTGGAAAGGAGACCAAACTGGCAAGCAGATTTGTCTTACTGTGGTTATCTTTGAAACAGGGATAAGAAGAAGAAAAATTGTTTCACTCATCCACCTTTGTGGATACCAAATTCAACTGTTAAGTCTTTGAGGTTTGGTTTTCTACCTGTAAATGGGACTGGATCCTGAATTCTTTTCTTTTCCTCCAATATTTGACTACAACTCTCCAAATTCACATTTCTAGAGCCCCTTCTCAACCCAACCTTCTGAACTGGAATCATGAAGAACTAAAACGATCCTTTTTTTTTTTTGAAGCCAGGGACATCGGGCAACTGGATATAAAAATCCAGAGGAATCACCACAAGAAACCCTGCTGCTGCAGAGGTCACTCAAAAGTTCACCCCAACATGTGATGTCATCATCATCAAACTGCACACCAGACCGACACTGAACCTCAGCCTACCATCTGGAGATGCTCAGAACGTAAATCTAGAAACCTTCTCAACTGGCAGCTGCTCTCCAAGCTCAAACTGAATTTATAATTTGCTCGAACCATTAACCTTTGCTTTTTCTTTTGTTTCCATAGAAACGCCCCTCGTGAGCTCACCCCCACTGCTCACATCTTACACGCTCTACGTCTGTAATCCACGTGGAAGCTCCTCTGCACCACCCCCTCCTGAAATTAAACAGCCTCACGTTCATCCTGTCCTAAGTAATCATGAGGACAAGTGATTGCCAAATAGCACGCTGTGTCTCTGCAGATAACGTATAAAAATGTGTTTGTGAAACTCAGTTACACCTTATCCACACTGAGATTGCAGAGTAAGTCTGACCCGTAAAGGCGGAATCTGATTATGACCCATTTGGTCTATTTCATTGGTCAAATCTTGGGTCCTGGGAATCTCCAGGGAATTTAGTCCTCGGATGTTGGCTCTCCTTAGAGTCACTGCATTAACCCCTCTGGGGCGCTGCATGCTCTGGAGGCTTTTAAGTGCCTCTTGCCAGCCGCTCACAAATCAAATGGCCCCCTGTGGGACCAGCCAGCTGGATGGAACCAACAGTAATCACATAAATGAAGACAGTGGTTACACGGTCCTCACATGTCAACTCATGGAAAGAGCGGATGTGTGGTTCCTCGGCCTGTCCATACCGGAATGATGCTATATTTTGCTTGCTCAAACTCAGCCTGATTAGAGAATGACCAAAGACGGGGGTACTGTTCAAATCACAACCAAACAGAGAGACCAGTCTTGAAAATTCCCTGAGCAGACAAAACCACGTTAGTTATACCAGCAACGCTTAATTTAGCTTCATTTGCAGGATTAACTTAACCTGGGTCATTCCTCACTTAGGTCTCTGGACATCATGAGCACAACTGAAAACCGCTGCCCGGCACCCTGGTAGAGCAGCGGTTAGGTCAATCGCCTCCAAAGGAGCACAGGCCACATGTCCCTGGGTTTGAGCCCTGGCCTGGCAGGAAGCAACCGGTGTGAACAACTATATACACAGTAAAATAAAGATGTTTCTTTAAAAAACAACAATTAAAACGTTGCTCAAGGCTGATATGAGGTCATCTCCAACCAATCCCCCATCACTTAAGAAAACGACAGCACTGTCAGGCATCACTGTGACGGATAAACAGTGCCAGGAAAGTCACTCTGTAACCATAAACCCCGCGCCTCATTCCAGGTTTGGTTTCTCGACAACAGACAAGCACCTGAGGCCTTGGGGAAGCGGTGGGAGGAGAAAGCCGCCCCCACGGGCTCCTCCTGGGCTCAGCCCACACCCACGTTAGGGGGCACTCTTGACACCTGTGTTCATTTTACCACCGCATATTGAGCTGATCGTTTACTTATGCTTCAGAGTTTTCTTGCAGGGTCATACTTGCTGTCCATTTTTAAATACATTTGAAACAAGCAAACGCTGAGCTCCAGGCCTGTGCTCCGACCTCGTGAGTGCAGAAGAATGACAGGTACTCACTGTGCAGGGTGTGCAGCCTCCGGCTGGGTAGCGGGATGCGGGCCTGCAGGGAAGCAGCCCAGGACAAGGAAGCTGGTTTCTTCCCTCTTAAAAGTCTTTTCTGGACAAAGTCCCTTCCCTCGGGTCTTCTTCTTCCTCTTCTCCCTCCCCTTCCAGAAGGCACCTGGCTGGGAGGGTTGAGAGCTGGTGAGGGTGCAGTGGGTACAAGGCAGAGCGTGTTTGCTGTTCAGGCGCCTGCTCACTACAGGGTGCAGGGCAGGGGCAGCCTGGCCCAGTCTTTGAACCCCAACCTTCTGCGGGGTCAGCAGAAGGGGTCAGCTGGGGGTGGGGTCAGCACGTCACTCGCGTCTGGGTCAGACTCAGACTCTCCGCAGGAGCTCTGCGCAGCGCTCTCTGGAGCCAGTCCTCAAAAAGCCCCGCTGAGCCCCACCCCACGTGACCCTTGACCTTTAGGCCAGCTCCTCGTTCTGCCTTGTTATCACACAGCTGTGGTGTTACATGGAAAACAAGGGGAGCCCAGTCTTGAAGAGTCCCCGAGCACACAAGGTCACTTTGGGGACACCAGCACAGCCTAACTGAGCCTGATTTACAAGAGCAACGCCAGCTGGCTCACTTCTGGCTTCTGCCTCTGGACACCATCAGCACAACTTAAACTGTGACCCCAAAGTGCTCTGAGGTAACCACCGGCCAAGTCCCTAGCACTTTAGAAAGTTCTAACAAGACACCTTCACAGTGGGTTGGACACGCCCTGCTGCCTGGCAAGGCAAGCTGCTTTCTAAGTCGCTGGTTTGCCAACTCTTTTTGGTGTGTGTAGGAAAGTCATGAGCACAGCAGGGACTCCTGAGTTGAGTGGTTGCTACTTCTGAACCTTTGATCATTAACAGGGAAGGAGGGACAGCTGCAGAGCACACCCACACGCCGGGCTGGGGAGCCTCTCTCCTGGAGCTTCGGGCTCCTCTATCGGCTCTCATGAGCCCGAGAAAGTTCCCATCGGGGCTGAAGGATGCGTCCCCGTTCGTGGGTGACCATCGGTGTGACTATTTGGAGACAGGACCTTAAGGAGATACTTTAGGTTAAGTGGGTCATAAAGTGGAGTCTTCATCTGATAGGATTGGTATCCTTATAAGAGAAACATGGCGCAGCCTGGAGGTCTAGCAGATAAGTCCATCGGACGTGTCTACATACGTCCCTAAGGCCCAAGTTCAAGGCACAGGGTCCAAGGGACAAAGCAGGATGAACAACTAAATACATGATTCTTCCTCTTCTCTTCCTGCCTGCCTTCCGACTCACCTTCATACTTTATCTCTCGCTTTGTATTTTATTTTTATTTAGTTGTTCACATTCATTGTTTCCTCTTGGACTTGGGACTTGAACGCAGGCTTGGGCGCCGTTGGAGGCGACTGACCTAACTACTGTTCCACCAGGGCATACCTCACCTTTATTTTTAACTGCACCTTTTCTTTAAAAAAAAAAAAGCGGAGACAGACATAGTGCCCCCTGGTGGTGGGACACCAGTTGGGCCCACAGCATCTTGCTGAGCATAGTCCATATACACAGGTTCACATCCTGGGGACCAGCGGAAAACAACCAAGATGAACAACTAAATAAAAAGCGTCTTCCTTCTCTTTCCCTGCCTGCCTCCCTGCCTACTCACTTTCATTCCTTCCCGCCGCACCTTTCCTAAAAAATAAATTGGCAATTTTATTGCACTTTCTCTTCCTCCTGTCTGATACCCCTCTCTTCTCCCTCCCTCCCCATTCTCTATAGGCACATATATACACATAGGTAGATACATATCTCAACCTCTCCTTTTCCCCCTGACCCTCCTCATATCATTTTCTTCCTCTTTTCTGCCTCCTCTCATTCTCTCTCTGCACACATATACACACACATACGTACACACAGATTAATAGGAAAAAACTCAGTCTCTTCCTCTCCTCCTCTCTCTCTCATTCTCTCTCCCCACACATACGTACGCACAGGTTAACAGGTAAAAAATTCAATCTCTCCCTCTCTTCCTCTCTGTCTCTCCACACACAGACACATACTCATAGGCAGATTGATAGATAGAACTCAATCTCCCCCCCAAGCACACATAGAAAAGGCCATGTGAGGATATGGGGAGAAAGCAGCCATGGACAATCAAGGAGAAAGGCTTCACCAGAAACTAACCCTGCTGGCACCTTTACCTCTTGTTCTTGGACTTCAGGCCTCCAAAATAAATGTCTGTGGTCTGAGCCACCCAGACTGGTATTTTGTTCTGACAGTCCGAGCAGTCGAAGACACCTAGAAACTCAGTGTATTTTTGTTACTTTTTCACACAGAGAGCATTTTAATGCTCCTTAGGCTATATAGCTGAGAATATCACAGGTCTAGGAATCATTTTATGAGTGACAATGCAGATATTGGAACACAAGAGGGCAATCTTTTATGGAAAGAGAGCTTTGCTATTATAAAAGATGTGTGATGGTTCACATCCTGGGCCAGGGACAACAACCAAGATGAACAACTGAATTTAAAAAAAAAAAGCAAACTTCTTCCTTCTCTCTCCTCCTTGCTTGCCTGCTCGCCTGCATTCCTACCTGTACCTTCCCTTAAAAAGAAAATATAGATGTGTAGCCTGTGGTTCAGGCTCTGGCTTGGGGCCAGACTGGTGTGCTCATTCATCCCAAGTCATCCCCTGGAGTCAGACGTGGTCATGTGACTGGCTATGCGCTTGGCCAAGTAGCCCCACATTTCTGCAGGGAGCTTTCCCAGCTCATTAACAATTCCCCAGCTCTCTTCGCCCTGCCCAGTGAAGAGGAAGTGTGTGTGTGTGTCCGTCCACCACTGGGGCGGGGCGTCAGGGCCTGAGTGATTAGCGTAAGGACAGAGCCCACCTGGTCCTGGCGATGTCCTACCCAGCTGTTTTAGGAGGTCTGGGGACGTAATTGCACAAACGCATTCGGCCCTCACCGACACACCCAGAGACTGTTTCTTTATACTGTTTAATAGAAAACCAAGAGAAACAAGGAAAGCACAGAGCGGCACTGAACACACAGTTTGGGGCGCTTGCTGAGTCAGCCCCAGCGGCGAGCTACTTGCTGCCGCTCTTGGGCAGGGGGCGGTAGACCCCGATGACCACGGCGTGGTCCCGCTCGTAGGGCTCCAGGGTCAGCTGCTCCTGCGGCTTTAAGTTCTCCTGCTGCAGCTTCCTCACCTCCGAGGCAAAGACCGCCTCGGCGGAGGCGGTGGAGTCGATGCAGTTGGCCTTGATGGAAATGAGGAAGTGGCCCCCGTCGCGCAGGAAGGTGTGGGCGTTCAGGGCCACGATGCGCGACTGGTCGGGCTGCGCCACGTCGGCGAAGATCACGTCCACCATCCCGATGAGCATGCGGTACTTGAGCGGGTGCCGCGCATCTTCCAGCACCGGGATGATGTTGGTCCGCTTCTTGGCCACGTTGACCAGGTCGCGGCCGGCGCGGTGGGAGAACTCGACCGCGTAGACCAGGCCGTCGGGGCCGATGATGTCGGACACGTGGGAGACGGTGGTGCCCGAGGCGGCGCCCAGGTACAGCACTTTGGACTTGGGCTTGATGTGGATCTGGTCCACCCCGCCCAGGATGGCGGCGGCCAGCTTGGAGCGGAAGGGGTTCCAGGTGCGGTACTCATTCTTCACGCCGCCCTCGGTCACGGTGACCCGCCGCTCGCCGTACACCGACTGGCCGGGCACCATGTTCAGCGTGACCAGCGCGTCCTCCGCGCCCCGGTAGATGAAGACGCCCTCGTGCCGGTGCGGCTCCACCGACACCGGGCTGACGCCCTTCCTGCGGCGGCTCTTGCTCTTGCCCACGCCGCCCCGCCGCTGCCCGCCGCCCCGGTCCCTGCCGTCCCCGCCGCCGCGCCCGCGGCCGCGGCCGCCTCCGAAGCCGCGCGCTCGCGCCCCGAAGCCGCCCTTGCCCCCGGGGCCGCCGCCCTCGCCCCCGCCCCCCTTGCCACCTCGCCCGCCGCCCCAGCCGCCGCCCCAGCCCCCGCCGCCGCCGCCGCGGCCCCCCGACCCGCCCCCGCGCGAGCTCGCCGCCGACTTCATTGCGCGCCCCGGGCGCCCGGGTGGCAGGCGCGGTTGTCAAGGGTTACCGGGGGCCTCCGGCAGCTGCCAGGGGTCCCCCGTCTCCCGCGGCCGTCCTGGCGCGCGAGGATGGTTGGTGGCGGCGGCAGACGGCCGGGCGGCCGCGGCAGGGACGAGGTGGCGGCGGCCAGAACCAGCTCTGCCGCAGTCCCCGACCCCCGGAGCCGCTTTGACGCAGCGACGGGCGTGATTGCATCACACCCGCTGAGGCCACACTGCAGCCCCGGAAGCCCCCCTTCCCAATCCCGCGCGCAGACGCAGCCTGCTCCCTTGCAGCCTCCCTTTCCCCCACCCCCTCAGCGGCGCTCCTCCTGGGCTGCAGGGAGGGGGTGGTCTCCCGGCAGGAGAGGGGGCTTTCGCCATGCCAGTCGCTTGCTGGGTGGTCTTAGGAACCTTACCCTGCTAGCACCACCGCACCCAGGATCGCGTCTGACCTCGACCTAGCTGGCTCTTATCTCATTTGTAGAACAGAACCTACTGCAAAGGTTTGATTAAAAAGCACCACATACATTTATCCCGCCAAGGCGCAGGCTAAATGCTGTACAAGCGTTTGCTTTTTATATCTTTCTATGACCCATCTTTTTTACCGAGATGTACTTTCTATACCTTTATATAAATGCACCAATTTGGGGGTTTTAGAAAAATGCATTGTGAGAGCTTTAGCTACCTGAGAGCAGGTGGTGGGAATGAACACTGGCATGGGTATCCCGCCTTTAAAACACTTAAACAATGTCAAGTAAGTTATTTTTCTGCAAGGGCGATCCCGGTAAGAAAGGACGGAAATCAGAACCACAAGTGAGGCTGGGGATGGCAGTAGCGGCGATGGTCACTGTTGTCATGGAGGTGGTGGCAGAAGTGAGAGGAAGTTCGGCCAATCCTGGAATATTTAGAAAATCGAATCCATGGTGCTTTTTGACGGCTTGGATACACAAGGTTAGAGAGAAAAACCCAAGTCAGAGATCGCCACTGCTCAGTGGCTCCCCTGCGATGGCTCATCACCTGTGAGCAGCCTTCCTGGTTGCTCTCTACCTAGCTCTGTGCTCTTCTTCCACCAACTGTTTTAAGCTCCAGAACCTGTTCTGGGGATACGAGGTAGCAAGAAAACATCGCTTTTTCTGTGAGTGCAGACATAGGCCAGAGTCCTACATCTTTGTCAAACACCAGGAGCCTAAAATTTCACGTTTATCCTTGAAGTGTAGCCTGTTCGTCACAAACCTGCTCAGTAGGCTGCAACGTCTTGAGCACAAAAAACTAAACCAACCAAACCAAAAAAAGAAAGGGCAGCACCAAGGATAGCAGAACGGGTACCCAAGAGGCTGTTCGCGCGTTTGGTCAGCATCAGCACCGCGGACAGCGACACCAGCTGAGGCTTACCCAGGAGCTGGGGAAGGTGGCAACCAGCAGACCTCCCCTTTCGTGGATGTGACTTCTTGGTTCAGAGACAAAACGCACCTGAAGATCAAGACAAGTGTGAGGCAGGGTGTACAGGCTATGCACATAGGAAAGCTTTCATTTCATCCTGGACCAGGCCTCTCTTCCTATCTTAAATTTATGGACAGGAACAGAATGCAAGTTTTCCCTGCGAGCTGATGTGCCTCCTTAATGGGAGATAGAGTCTACTTGTTGGAATTCAGACAAGGGGCCGGAAAGTGCAAAGTACGGCTCCTGAGGAAAATGGTTCACATGAAACCCTTTCCGTAGGTTTCTGCTCTCATTACAAATTGAAGGGGACAGTAGGTAAGGGATCAATAGTGCCTGCTTTACATGTTCAGGACAGTTCAAACAAACCAGAACAAATGAACTTAAAAGATGACATGAGCTCATGATGCCTGTATCTGGAAAGACAGTCACACTACTAAGGGACTAACTACCTGTAATACAGGCATCCAACTTAGTAGATAAAGTCTCTGCAGTGAGCATTCATCTTTTCCACGCTGGTATGTTGTATCATACCCCACAATAAATCCTTTCCTCTACGCCTCCAAGATACTGAAAGGGATAAAGGAAACCAAGTCCAACAGCAAGAGGCCTGTCACCTGTTCACGGTTAATAGTTTCAGTAACTGTCCTTCACTCCAGGCTGCAGATGACACACACATGGACACGTTCTGACACTGTCTTCACACTTTCTGCTGTGCTGTCATGAATTCTCCCTCACTGCAATTCTCCCACACACAGCTCCCAAGCCTCTGTGAATAGCCTGTTTTAAATTGGCTAAATGGTGCACCATGGTGGAGTAGCTGTTAGGTCTGCTGCCTTCAGCTGAGAGCATAGTCCACACACATCCCAAAGACCCAGGACATGGCCAGGGAAACAAGCAAGATGTACAATAAAAATAAAAATGTTTCTTCCTTCTCTCACTTCCTGCCTGCCTTCATTTCTACCTGCACCTTTCCTTTAAGAAAATAAACTAAATGAATGGATTAAAGTGGCCTTTCTAGTCCATCTGTTTTTGTTTCAGAACTGATTTTCTCAAGGATGCTATGCATCCCCACAATGCAGCAAATGGAATCGACTGGGACAGCTAGTGACTATGAACTCTCAATCTAATGAGCAGCATCTTCCTGAATTCTGATTTGTTCTTTAGGAACGATTACTGTGAATTAGCAATGGGAGTGGGCCACCTCACTGATGGGGCCTATTTCCTCATGTTTTGGTGCCCCCTTCACTGGATTCCATACCGGGGCATCCTCTGTTCTACTCCAGCAGTGACTGCTTCTCTAGATATCCTCCCACCCCCGCCTCCAGGTCTGCATCAGCCTCATCACATTACTGCTAACGTTTTCAATAATCTGTTAAGGGTTCCAGAAGCACCCTGTCTCCAGGTAGGCACACCCAAGGCAACTTTTTCAGGCTTCTTTCCACGGTTTCACTGCTGGTGAGACTGCTGGAAGTGATACAAACCAAGGTTTCGAATCTCGTTTCTGACCAGAGGCATCCTTTCCTGGAAAGTGATGACTCCCACTGGAGAGACTGTTTTGTCTTCTGGCTTTGATTCCTACCTGCAAGCTGTTTGTTACAGCCTGTCTGCTGGGTTGCTGTATCCCTGAAGCGCCCATCAGCCTGCCAGTCTTTTCAGTCCGCTTGGACACGGCTCACCAGTCCTGTGCGTGCTCCCAGAATGCGACCAGGGCACGGTCCATGCCAAGTATTGGCCTCAGAGGGGACTGAGGTGTCAAAAACAGAACAAAAACCCAACAACAAACTCCTTCACTAAAATTTTTAGCTGGAGCCACTAAAAACACTGAAATCTGTCTCATTCCCCCAAAGGTTTCATCACAGTGAGTTCAATCTACTCAAGAGGTTTCCTAAGAGGATAAACTGGCAATAGACAAAATCTACTTCTCTTGGAGAGCCAGTAGGAACAACTGTACTTTTGTTTACAATGGGCTTATTTTTGCATAGAATATACTATTTCATGATGTTGAAGATGCTGTCTGCGACTGGGCCTCCTAGTTAACGTAGATTATTACGTCAGTCCTTCCCACAGACTCTAGTTTTCTCATACCGTAGTCTGGAAAATTGTGTAAGGACAAACTCGTCGATATTTGGGAAAACTACCTGCAAGGCAGTGGAAGCCCATTCCCATCCTCATTCACGTACAAAGGGGCTTCTCTAGCCTGGTCCACATGCAAAGGTGAATCCGGGGATTTGTATCGCCACCTCAGCGACAGCCTCAGCTATGTTAGGTCAAGATGGGCTGGACGACACTACCTGAGCATGTTGTAACGCCCACTCCGTATCTCAATGGATTGATGCAGTTATGTCATTTGTTTTCCTTTGCTTACATTTCATGTCTGTTGAAGGTCCACGGGAGGTTTGCTCCGCATAGTCACTGAAGGTAACATCTTGTGGATGTCAAGTGAGAAACAAGAGAGCTACCTTTGTGACCACTGGGAGAAGAGCAGAGGGAGACTCACAGTCTTTCTTTTTTGAGGGAGAGATGAGGAAGCATTTTTATTTTATTTAGTTGTTCATCTTGGTTGTTCCCGCTCTGGCCCGAGGACACAAACCCGGGTTCTTGAGAGGTACCTGGCTTACGCCAGCCAGAGGCAGCAGAGCACACCACTACACCACCAAGGTGCGCCCAGGTTCCTTATTCTAAGTTTTGGAAGCGACTTTGACACGGTTATTTCTACTTCCAACCCACTGGCCAGAGCTCGTGACATGGCCTAGTAAGGGCAACACGGGTGGGCTCACTAGTGAGCAGCAAACGTTTAAGACATAGAGACCTACTGTAGAATCAGGCAGACACTGCAGACCACGGTGCCCAGCACATGCATCAAGAACAAAATCTGCTGTCCAATGTATGTACGCACACTTAAATATATCTATCAAGACAAAGTATAGCTTTTTAGTAACACTTGACAAAAATGTAGATGATCATGTATTAAATATAGCTTGCTAAATAAGGGAAAGAATGCTGACTCTCTGAATCTCTGGACCTGGGAGAAGAGCTAAAGTCACTTAATTGGGAACTCCGCAGTGTTTGACCATTACCTCTGCTGGGTACGCTACTCCCTGATTTAAATCTTCTGTAAGAATTAGTGGTTCCATAGGAGAAAGAAAATCAAGGCTTTCAGCGACTCCGCATTTACTCCAATATGTTTAGAATAATTTCTCTATGACTCCATTTGGACTATCAGTTCCCTCTGCTTTGTAAGAATTTGATAGCCAGTAGGAGAACCCCAAATAGAGCCATAAAAATGAAGGCAACATACTGGGATTTCGGTTGCTGTCATGGCTCTTTGGCCCCATGAAACGCTAAACTTGCTCGTGGCCTCATTCTTGCCCATGCAGACTCCCTCTTCTCTCGAGGAATGCTTTGCTTTATAAACCCTAAGTAACTGACGGCCATTTGGCTTCAGTTATAACCTTGTTTTGTCCTTGCTGTACTTTGAGAATTTGCAGGAAGGCAGCAAAATCAAAGGCTTGCAGAAAGAATGAACTAAAGTCTACCCCTCCTGCACCCCTGACCCCCTATGACTCTAGGTGCCTGTGGGAGCTCCCCTGGAGGTACACCCTCACGGAGTAGCAGCGAGCACAGTCCACGTCCATCCCAAGGGTCCAGGTTCATGTCCTTGGCCGGGGAGAACAACCAAGATGAACAACAAATAAAGATAAATAAATGCTTCTTCCTCCACTCTTCCTGCCTGCCTGCTCACCTTCATTCCTGCCTTCATCCTTACTTAAAATCAACCAACCCCTCCAAAAAAAACACACAACAACCAAAAAATGTTCTTCTAGTTATAAGATGAACATCTTAACGACAATTTCAATGGGTGTAGATTTTATATAGCTTGACTGAGATAGTCACGCGCTGCATAAGGATGTTTTGGTCAATGATGAACCACATGTCGAATGATGAACCCCAAATTCCTCTTGCCTAGTGATACTGTAGCTCACTCTGTCAGTACACGACAGAAGCAATAAGAAGTCATGGGTACAGTGTGCCCTGGTGGAGTAGCGGTTGGGTCAATCACCTCCAAAGGATCACAGGCCACATATCCCTGGGTTTCAGTCCTGGGTCCAGGGGGAAACAACCAGTGTGAACAACTAAATACAAACAAAATAAAATACTTCTTCCTGCCTGCTTGTCTGCCTACTCGCCTCTGCTCCTGCCTGCATCTTTCCTTTAAAAAAAAAAAATGTGGTTCCCTAGTATTGTCCAAAGAAAACCCATGAGTTGTCTTTTTTTTTTTTTTAAGAAGTCATGGATGACCTTTCTCCTCTTCCAAACATGCCTTTCTGAACTGCTATGCTAGCAAAATGGAGAAGTACTGTTTGGAGAATAACATCCACTCTATGACATTGGCAAAGGCAGACATTGCTGAAGGATGCATTTCACAGGACGAATTCTGGTCATTAAGTAACATAGGATGGTGTCATTGACATGAAACACTAAGTTTAAGGTTTACTACATGTGTATGTGGTGGGATGACTAGCACAGCAAGGTTACTTAATACATCCACCCCTTTACAGAATTACGAGTGTGTGTGTGTGACCTTGTAAGATCTAGGTAGGCTCTTAATAACACCTGTGTATACGACACAGTATTGACAAGTAAAGTCACTGTGTTGTATGTGTTGCATCTATAACTGAACATTTGTACCCTTTGATCTTTCTCCTTTTTCTAACCCCCTGGCAACCACCAAGTTATTGTTTCTGAATTTCATAGGTTTTTTTTCCTCTAAGATTCCACATAGTAACCCACATAGATTCCATGTAAGATCATATGGTATTTGCCTGTCTGTCTGACTTATTTCACTTAGCCTAATGCCTTCAAGGTTCAACCATCTTGTCATAAATGGTAGGATCGCTTTCTTTTTAAGACTGAGTAACATTCCACTGCCACATCTGTGTTATCCACTCATCCTTCGATGGACACAGGTTACTTCCATGTCTCAGCTATCATTAATAACTCTCGTGGCTTGTGTAAAGAACACACAGGTGCAGATATCTCTTGGAGGCAGTGATTTCATTTCCTTCAGGTGAATATCCATAAGGAGAATTGCTGGACCATATTGTAGGTCTATTTTGGAATTTTTTCAGGCATCTCAGAACTGTTTTCCTTAATGTTTGCCCCAGTTTACATTCCTCCCAACAATGGATAAGGGCTCCATTTTTCTCCACATCTTCACTTACATTTAGACTTTTTTTTTTTTTTTAACAAGAGCCATTCTAACAGGTGGGAGATGATATCACATTGTGGTTTTGATTTGCATTTTCCTGTGGATTAGTGCTGCTGTATAGCTTTTCATGTACCTGTTGGTCATCTGAATATCTTCTCTGGACACACATCTACCTATTTTTTAATTGGATTATTTGGGGCTTTGGCTATTGAGTTACATGCATGCGTTCCTCATATACTTTAGACATTAACCCCTTAAATATGTGTTTTGAAAATATTTTCTCCCACTCCACAGGCTTCCTTTTCATTTTGTTGATTGCTGGTTTGCTGTACAGCTTTTTAGCTTAATACAGTCCTACTTGTTTATTTTTGCTTTTGGTACCATACCTAAAAAATCATTGCCGACGATATTTTGCTCTGCTTTCTTCTAGAAGTTTTATGGTTTCAGTCTTAACCCTTCAAGCCATTTTGAGTTAAATTGTGCAGGTCATATAAGACAGTGGTCCAGTTTCATTGTTTTGCATGTGAACATCCATTTTCTAGTATCATTTATTTAAAGGACTATCTTTTTTTTTTTTTTTTTTTTTTTTTTTTTTTAGCAGGAAGGAAGCGGGCAGGAATAAAGACAAGTAGGCAGACAGGCAGGTAGGAAGTGGGAGGAGGAAGAAGCACTTATTTTGGTTGTTGCTCCTGGTCCTGGGTCACAAAATTGGGTCCCTGGGCATGACATGAACAGAGCTACAGATGCAGACTTAACGCCTGCACCACCAGGGTCAGGACTATGTTTCCTTCACTGAGTATTCTTGACTTCTTTGTGAAAGATAAAAATCTTAAGTTTAAAAAAAAAGTCTGTTTAAATGCAATGATCCTGCCTCCAACCAGTACCTTAATTTAACTCTTTTAGTCAGTTTTCTTGGTTAGAATATGGAAGTGCTTTGGAAAAAAATATTCAAGTTCACCAAATATGCTATTTAAAAAAAAACAAAACACAATGCCTTTAGAAGAGACAAAACAAAACCAGCCCTTGGACATTTGCAATATAAGTGATGTCACCAATAAGGAATGGGACGGTGGTAGGGGTGGGGTGACAAGTGGTGGTGGGGCCCACAGGACAATGGTGAAGAACACTTGGTGATGTGGTGGAGGGCAGGGTGTGTTGATGTGTATCTGAGGAATGAAGAACCTGTACATATGAGGTTATTTTAATGTGTAGAATAAGTTATTGTAATAAAAAAAAATTGGGGAAAAAATGCCTCAATGCCTTTACTATCTTTTTAATGCTTCTGGGTAAGGTGGAGTCCTTTTCACTGAAATACCTGCTTTGTCTTCCAAGACTCGGATTCCTCGGGGTCCTCAGTGTCCAGGCTCCTGTGCTCACCACAGAAAGCGCCACTGGCGTTCCTCAGTCCATGTGCAGGGTCATGGGAGTAGGTGATCGTGAAGCCATGGGGATGGGCGATGACCCTGGAAGAGGTACAAAGTCTGGTCTGAAACCCCTGTGGGCTAGACGGGAAAAGAAGGCATCTGAAAACTAGTAGTGAAGAGGGAGCAGAGAAAGTGGAGAAGGAAAAACATGGACTTCGAGGCAAATACATGGATCCCAGTCCTGACACTTAGAATAGTTAGCTCTGCCTTCATTCGAGTAATCAGGCTATTATGAGAATTATGGGGTCTTACAAGAGATGCTCAGCAGATGCTCCACAGTAGTTCTGATCACAGTTATTAAGCCAGAGCAGGTGGAGAGGGGCTGATGAGGTTAGCAGAGTGCTTCTGCCATGAGATACTGGCGTACCTTTATTTCACTATGACTATGACCTCTTCAGAAGCCATTAGGTGTTTACTAAGGGAGAACAAAGGGAAAGCTTCCTCCTTCACTACCTGATCCCTGCTCTTATTTCTGGCTCCTCCTAGATTGGTGCCTCAGTCTTCCTATGCTTTTTGCAGTTAGTCAGCTAAACCCAGTGGCCGATAACTGAACACCAGGGCAAAAGTGTTCAAAGAGTCATTTTTCCAAAGGGGATGGTATAAAGACTCTGGGCCAAGGGTAAAGACTTCTTTTGATCAGTTCTTGTTGACTTAGCCCTTGACCTTAGAGTTCTTCACAAAAGAAACTCTCTGGGTTATTTGACATTATGCATTCTTTTTCTGAGCTTAGTTTCCAAAATACTAAGGGAAGAAAAGTTTTTCTGTACATTCTTGGTACTGAGTTATTTGCTTCGTCTCCTACAATTCTCATAGTTATCCTGGGAAGTGAGTATTATTACTTCCACTGACCAGATGGTGATGCTTATGACTACAGAGGGGATGTCACTTCTCTAAGATGTCATACAGCTTTTAAGTAGCAATTAACATTGGTTGAGAGTTTAGCCATCTCAAAGATTATTATTCTTGTCATTATCAGCAGTAGTGGTATTAATGGTAGTATAATGGTAGTGACTAGCATTTTCAAACTCTGCTCATTATCCTGCCCAAATAGACACAAATAAATAAAATTTACATGTTCAGAGTCACACATTAGTAACTAGTGGAAGCAGGGTTTACATTCACATGCAAGCTCACATATTCTGCCATTAATGCTACCTGGCACCGTATTGTATTTCTCTGTTAGGGCTGTCATTGCAAAATACCACATACTGCTTAGTTTGAAAACAAACCAACCAACAGAAAAGGAAGCTGAAAAGGTAAGAGATCAAGGAGCCGGCATAGCTGGTTGCTAGTGCAACATCGATTTGGCTTATGACCGCCTTCTGGCCATGTCCTCACAGGGCCTTTCTACTGCGTAAATGGGAACAAGAGGGGAGATCGTTATGCTGTTTCTTTTTGTAAGAACACCAGTCCTATCAGATTAGGGTTCCTTAGATACAAGCTCATAACCTTAATGACCTCCTTGAAGGTCCCATTTCCAAAAACAGTCTCATTGAACTCTAACATGAGTTTGCAGGGGACAGAGATTGTTCTATAAGATACATCATTCTCAAGCTAATAGACAAAGTTAAGGGAAGGAGAGATTAAGTAACTTTCAGAGCCAATCAGCAGGGATATAAGTGATGGCCTGGGTGAAAATCCAGTCCATTTTCTGCGAATTCCTTCAATTGCATGAACATCTACTTCTCTTACATTTTAACCTGGGATCTAATAATTTTAGGTTGATTTTGCTAGTACTAGCCTTGCAAACCTGTAAAACTCGATATCCATTGTTGGCTGGGGTACACAGACAGGGAGTTTTCATACAGTGTTTTGTGACTATGATGTGGTCACCTCTCTCTCAAGGAGCCACTTGGTAATGTGTGTTGAATCTTTTGAGTGTACCCTTTGACTCAACAATTCCACTTTAGTATTTATCAGAAGATGATCATGGATGTGTGGCAGAGACTTATCTCTGAATCTTCAATGCAATTACTCTCATCCACAAAAGCATGTTCAAGAAATAAGCTGTGTTCAACAATAAGGGATTGACAGAAACTGTTCTTCATCAAGTCTGAGAAGTTTTTAGCTATTTCCTTTTTTTTTTTTTTTTTTTGCTTAGGTTTTAGTGAGGAAGGTTTATTCTTTAGCAATTAAGTCAATGACTGGAGACAGGAATTCTAGGTTGAAAGTCCTTCCCCTCTGGGGACAGGGTGACAAGAAATTGTATGGTTTGTAAGACAGGAGGAAGAGGGGTAGCAGTTTAGGTTTGTGACATCTCAGGATTCTTGAGAAGGGGGAGCAAGTGCCTGAAATCAGAAGTTCTTCCACATGATGACCTTTTGGGAGTTATTGTGGATCTTGGGTCCAAAAGGAACCAGGATGACCGGGAGGGGTGGGAGGAATAACTGAGTACCTGTGTTCCTAAAGGAGACTTCACAAGTTCAATGACTAATAAAAATAACAGGGCTGTTTTTCTCTCTTTCTTGGAACTTGGAGATGTGGATGCAATCTTGAACATTCAGCCAGGCAGTTCAAAACTCTGCCCTAGATTTACTTGCTGCTTGCATTGGCCTTGACGTCTGCCAGAGGCGAGTGCTCAGGGCTTCTTCCAGCCTTCCATGATCATGTGCACAGCCCTGGACATGTGCATGGCTTTCAATATATTCGAGAATAAGCCAGAGTTTTACAAAGTTCTTATTTCCCAAAGCTTATCATTTTCCAGCCTTTATTCCCAAGCTCCTTGGTTATTCCATTGTTTGCTAGAACTGTTACCCAGTTCCCCAGAGGGCGGCAACAAACTCATCTGCTTGAAAATGTTTTTGACAAATGCATTCTAGCAGCCATCTCAGTCCTGGAAGAGCTGTGAGCCATGACAAAGGCAGACCCTTTGGGCTGGTGCTCCAGGGAGCCAGCGGACTGGAAGAAAGAAACACAGGGGTCTGGCCAGTGCTCCCCAGTGCCCAGCGCAGCACTGGCACCTGCAGAGGGAGCGTCAGTTTCCCTGTTTTCTTCAAAGCCATTGCTGAACCGGAGGAGGGGATGAGGCCAGGGTAAGTCAGAACATCACAGAGAGTTCCATGCTGACGAGATTCAGCTCTTGCTCCTGGATTTTTGTTGCTGCTGGTCTCATAAATTTCAGCTTTCAGAGTTTTGAAAAAGTTGACGACAATTTTGGGCAGTTTTTCATTCCTTTAATGGAGGAACAGATTTCCGAAGTTCTGTATTTCACCACTTTTGCGTGGGATATAAAAGATTGAAAGAGCACTACAGGACCGTATCCACACGGGCCGCAGATGCCGCGCTTTTCTCAGTGCACGTGGAGGACTAGTGAAAACTGAGTACGAGTAAGGCGAGTCTCAACAAAGTTCACAGAAACGAAATAATGTCTTTTAGGATAGAAATGTCTCCCCCCAGTCATGGTATTAAAACAGAACTCGAGACACAAAGATGATTAAAGGTGGCAGCCAGTCACTTACTGATGATGGTTGCTGGCAGCATGACTTCTCGGGGTTCTTGTCAAGACACGTCACAAGCATCAGATGGCAGGGTTGAAAGGCAAGGACACAGACATGTTCTACTATGACCTTCTTCCACCCTTGCCTTTACAGGAGAGACGGAGGGTCAACAAAAGTCACGCAGGAATTCGTTGACCGAGCTACATCTAATTCCCAGGAATCTCAACCTGAAGCCGGGCCCAGGGCTGCCTGAAGCCTTCCCTCATCCAGAGAGGCTCTATGCTAACATTTACTCTCCCTCAAACCCATCACCCCCGAGAACTCTAGTCTTTCACTTAACCTTCTTAAGACTTTAGCACTTCACAGGATCAATGGAAATGACATGAATGGCAGTCAAATGCCTTTCTTCATCGCAGCATTATTTACAATAGCCAAGAGTTGCAAACAATCTAAGTGTCCACCCACAGGTAGTTGGATTAAGATGTGGTCTCCTTACACCCCATGGAAAATTATTCGGCTAGAAAAAATGATCAAATCCTGCCATTGGCAAGAATGTGGATGAATGTAAGGGCACTCTGCCAAGTGAAATACGTCAGATGGAAAGACACTGTGATCTCACTCCTCTGTGGAACATAAAGAAATAAAAATAATGAACACACAAAACACAAACAAACTTTATAAAAAACGGTGGTTGTCAGGTGGGAAGGGTGAGTGGCTAACCTGGGTAACAGGAAAATTGTACAGTGAAGGATGGTGGTGAAAAATTACATACAGATGACGAAATATACTGCACACCTGAAATGTTACAAACGAGTGTCACCGCAATAAAAAAGTCACATACACACAGAAACGAAAAGGTGTTGATAAATACTCAGCCTTACTTCCACCACCTCTGGTCCCTATGTCCACAGGGGAAGTGCAGTCTCCTTTTCCTTTATCTCGAAGTCTTCTGCTACTGATCCTGATTTCCCGTCTTCTTCATGAGGCCCCCAGTGCTCCTGCTTCGTCCAATTTAGACATCTCTCCAAAGAAAGCAGTTCTCTCGACAATGTGACTTCGTCCATCTGGTCTTCATTATAGAATTCCTTTCTCCCCTGAAAATTACTACTTATGCATGTCCAAGGGGGAAGGAAACATTCCTTTCTTCAAAGAAAATCCTCTTCTCCTCAAACAGGTGGTTGAGAGGGGTGCAAGGCTTGTGGTTCGGACAGGTGGTAAAGCAGGCAGCACAGTAAATAATGTATCTGTTTTCAAATTCTTATGACCTGAGAGACTCTACACAGAAAAGAGCCTTGACTTTCAGATGTCAACAACTATGGTGCCTCTTCCAGGTTCTTCCACTTCTTTGGCAAATGTGACAAAATGCTAACAGTCAAACTGGGAGAAGGGTATAATGGGACTTGTGTGCGCTATTCTATGTTTTTCTAAGTTTAAAATGATTTCAAAAGGAAAAGCTAAAAAAAATTGCCTTGGAAATCTGAGTTTTGCCTAATTTTATATTGAATCTAGACATCAGAACTGAATGTGGAGGATTTCTATTTATTTAGGAATCAATGAATTAAAAGTAGATTTTTTTCTTTCTTAATTAAAAATCCCTACTCCAGTTTGTTTTTAAAGGAAATATTTAAAGATGTCTTGAGAAAATCTAGCAGATCCTTCGGGGATCTGAGGCAGAGAGAGAGTGGTACGTGTGCAGTGCTAAGTGGGAGGGGATGATGTCAGGTCAACGGCTACTTTTCCTGAATCTTCTATTTCTCTTTTCCCATCAATACTCTATAGAGATGATACCAGCCAACAGTGAGGCCACAAAGGGAGCAGTGAGGAGACAACTATGATCTATAAAGGGAGTACAGGGTCAGACTGGGCCAAAGTTTTCCTGGTAATCTTTTTCCTCACTTACTATTGTGCT
The DNA here is from genome assembly GCA_004363575.1 of Solenodon paradoxus. Lineage (NCBI taxonomy): Eukaryota > Metazoa > Chordata > Mammalia > Eulipotyphla > Solenodontidae > Solenodon > Solenodon paradoxus. Next base: position 73,525 of record RJWH01003973.1, read on the forward strand.
TCATCCATTAATTTATTTTATCTGTGATCTATCTTTGAACAAATCAAATTCCTCAATTACATGAAAGTTACGTCCCTTTAAGTCATATTAACTGAACAAAGGAAAACTATGAAAAGATTTTAAGCACCACCGATATTTGGTCTAATTTCTGTTTAGAAAAGAGTACTTTGGTTCAGTTGTGAACAGACACTCCAGAAATTTTCTCTTTATTCAAAACCACATGCATCTTCATGGGAGCCCTGACAGTAGCTATGGTCACCAGAAGTATTAAAATATTTCAACTACAATGAGGCCAAATGCTTCTTCCTCTAAAGAACAGAGCTGTACTGATGCGTCTGAGAGAGAACTTTTTCTTTCCATTTTTAAACAGAAAATACGGGCCACTAAGTTGTAGCCTTACAAAGTATTGTGGCAATATGTCAAATCAGCTTTGGAGAAACTTCTAATTTACATAAGTTATGTAATGTGTTTTTTAAAAATACTTTTTATTGCTGTAACTTTTGATTTTACACATTCAAATAGACTTGTAACTGCAGGCTCCCCACATGTGCAGGTTCCCCATTCTTCATACATATGTCAACACACCCTGGCCTCCACCACATCGCCAAGTGTCCTTCACCATCCAGTGGGTTCCGCCACCATTGCCCATCTGTCTCCCCATTCCCTATTGGTGACCTCAGTTCTAAGGCAAGTGTCCCAGGGTTGGTTTTTTTTCCTCTGTTCCTTTGCTGTTGTTTCACCAGTATAAAGATACACCTTTTAATATCTCTGCAATTGTGACGCAGATATATAGCTATTCATCTTGGTTGTTTCTTTCGGCCCCTGGGTCTTGAACCAAACTTGGGGTGTATGTGGACTGTGCCCAATGACCACTCCAGCAGGCACACCAGATTTTTTAAAGCTGGACATAAGTGATAAAAACCAAAGTTAAAGTTCTTTCAGTATAAGTAAAGCAAAAATTCTAACTTACATGAAGTTGTGTCAGTTTAACTGGCCAAGTTTTCTTCTCAGTGGTGCAAAAGAAAGTCTTGCAATCTACTGTGTCTTAGATATAATCAAATACAGTATTGCAATTCCCTAGAAAGCAGAAGATAAGTTTAGGGCCATGAAAGATCGTTCTATTAATTAGGATTAATAAGTGACTAGTCCTTTGAAAATCTGAGTTTCTTCTATTAACTAATCTTAGGCTTTTTTTGTTTTAAAGGAAAAGTGTAAGCAGGAATGAAGGTGACAGTGAGTAGGCAGGGAGAGAGGGGGAAGCAGCACCTCACATTACTTTTAATTAGTCGTTTTCCCCTGGACCTGGGACCTGAACCCAGGGGTCTGTGGCTTGCGCTCCTTCAGAGGCAAATGACCTAAATGCTGCTCTACCAGGACACACCTCTTTTGGCTTCTTTTAAGTCAATGAAGCCAAGCTTAAGGGTACAACAAAGCTCTTAGATTTGAATGAAATCAAGTAAGGATTATGAGAACTCAAACTAGCTTTGGTTTACTTTTCCTAAAGAGTAGCATATTGAAGACAGAATAATCGCACATCTATGATGACCTAAGTTAGTTTCTGATAGCATCTATATTACCTAATATTTCTGTAAGTTCTGTTTCTAAGTAAAACAACCATAGCTGGTGCCTGAGGAATCTGAGAGGCAGACTTATCAGTATATGAATCAATTATAAATCTGGTTAGCATACTGATATAGCTTTCATTATATTTTCCTATATATCATCCAATCCTGTTTTCTACCCATAAAACCTCCTAGATCTTCTGGCTCATGAGCTCAACAGTTCAGCTAAAAGAAAACTGCCTAGCCTCCCAAGTTTGTGGGAGGAGCAGGGATCTGCTGTGGGCTGGTCAGACTTTTATATATCAGTGTATAAATGGCATCTATTGTTAAGTCGTTAAGGTTACCTCCACAGTACATTTATTAAGCACCCACTTTTCCAAAGAGTTAGCTTCTTTACAGGATTTCTCATTTCAGCTTTAATTTGTGCTGGTAGATTATGTCAACGACTGACTCAACAATCCAGGCCAGTCCTCCCACCCATGTCCCCGCCTCCTCACTGCCATAAGAAAGACTCCATTTCACAGAGTGAAACAGCATGTCCAGCCCAGGGGGTCAAACTTGACTGGTCTAAGCAAATCAGGCCAACCTGCTCCTTGCTTAGAGATTCACATGTTTCCAGCTTCCTTGCAGCCAGGACTGGTATACAACCAATGAGATGTTAAAAGCTAACCCGAGTGACAAGACACTCTCCAGTCTGTTAAACCTGTGGCTCCTTGCCCTGAACTTGGGCCTGCCATGTTTCATCATCAGCGAAAGTGGGAAGAGCTTACATTTATTTGGCAGTTAAGCCACATGTGGATGGGGTAATGAAAACACATCCACGCTAAGTCAATAAAACTCTTACTCTGTGCCCAACGAACTATGCTGCTCTGGGGTCCCAATGAAGTCATTTGGTTAAACCTACAGCAGAAATAAGAGCACCTGTGAAAGTCTTTTTTTTTTTCTCTTCTGAACCCTAGTTGTTAGAATAAAGAACCACATGTGACATAGGTAGTTGACAAATTTCCTTTACTTGTTTTTATACCCACATGATTGTAAAAAAGCAAACAGTGCTACTGGCCACTTTGGTGAAAACACAGTATGTGAACCAAGGGCTACATTCTTTGCACGGGTTTGATGCCCAGGATGTCGAAGCCCTTGGCCATGACATCGGCTGCTGCCTCGCACAGCAGCAGACGCCACACGTTCACCTTCAGCACTTCTCCTGGGAAGACAGAAAGAGGGCACTTACTTGGAAAATCGTCGTGAAAAAACCCGCTGGTATTTCTGGGCTTCAGTGAGAAATGAACAGCCCCACCCATAAATGTTCTGGGGCTTGAACTAGAATCACTTTCACCTTAAACTGTTGAGAGATCATTCAAGAAATAAAGGTGCTTCTGTTCAAGAAATCTACTCTTAACTGATACTGAAGACTAGATCTACAAGATCTGCAATGATCAGAATTGCAAATTTCATTCTTCTCTGAAAATTCAGAGTTCTTTCCTAGACTGATGGGTCTGGAATAATGACTCTTTAGTATCATGATAATGTCTGGAGCCTTTTCTCCTACGAAGAGCTTCAGTTCTAAGGCACGACCTTCAAAACTGCCAACTTGCCCTGTCACACATTAATTCACAGTCCACTTCACTAGGTAACTTGCAGAGCAGAAAGCCCAAGGTAAGAAAAGAGAGCGCGTTTGTGCCAAGGGCTGCTTCCGTGACCAGGAGTCCTCCAGAGACTCATTCTGGAAAGCTCAGTCACACAGGCTGTATCGGAAATGTTCTATCCCTGGTGATCTTCCAATTATTTTTCCAAAGCCCTCTGACTGGAATGGAAAAAGTTCATTTATGTTTTCATTAGCGCCAGTTCAACTTCTGTCTATTACACTGTTAGGGGGAAAAGTACGGGCATTTTCATAAACAGGGCAAGCATGAACACGACCACACCCACTTGAAATAAATGCCCTGCTGGTACCCACCCACAACCTGACCACCGGATGAGCACTCACCAGTCTGTCGGTCTTTCTCCACACAATAGCAGCTATCGTAGAACTCTGTGAAGGTAGTTGCCAGCTCATAGATGTAATCACACAGAGTGTGGAGAAATAAGTCGTCTAGAATCTTCTGCAGAATCTCAGGGAACCGTAAAATGCACCGGCCTAGCTTCCACTCCTTCTCGTGGTCCAAAAGGATCTTGGTTTCCCGAGCAGCTTTCCGGAGCATCTCTTCATCAATACTGGCGAGGCGTGCAATAGATCTGAAAAATCAAGCATGACCGTCATTCCCTTGCTAGGTAGTGATGGTCCTCCATGCCCGAACGTGTGCGAAGACGTGTCTGACAAATCAGAAAGGACACCACTTGATGCGAAACAACGCAGTGCACCACTATCACCTGATTCTAGTGAAGGCGTACAACAGGTAAGCAGCTGTGTTTCCTCTGTCATCCAGCATTTTGTCGAAGGAGAAGATGTAGTCATTCAGCCGATTATGGGAAAGATCAGCATATCTGATACAGCCGTAAGCAACGGAGGTCTGAGCGGACTTCAATTCCTCTTCAGTTAAGACCTTTGTGAGAAACAAAAGCACACTTCACAGCTTACTGACCCACTGCCTGTGTTTTGGCATCTGTCTCAGAGGTAGAAGACGAGAAACTCATCAGTTCTGCATGGCAAAGAAGTGCATCTACAAGAAATGTGACCTGCAAAATATCAACTGTGTTAACCTGAATACTTTTCTCCCAATGAATGCGGAAGATTTAACACAGAAAGCACCAATGAGCAGTTCATATACGCTTCAACAGATACATGGAACACAGCACAGCAAAATATATGATGACGAAAATATTTAAAATGAAGCACAAAGAAAGGAAAGTGAAAAAAAAAAAATCAGTGTGAAAATATAAGGAACACAGTCAAAAGTTTTAACATAAGATAGGGAACAGAATGGGGCAAAGACATTGCCAAGAATTTCCCTAAACTTATGAAAGCACTTAAGCCGTATCTTAAGAAAGAAACATTCTTCCTTCCTACTCTATCCCAACTTCCTCCTCCCAAAAAAACCCAAGCCACACTTATGCACACTTTTGGTTGGTGTTTCCTTGGCACTTCTTAGACAAGGTACTGAAAACCAAGTCTAAGAAAAATGTTAAAAGTAATCTGAGAGGAGTGTCCCAGGGGAGTAGCAGTTGGGTCAACTGCCTCTGGCCTACATGCAGCCCACATACATCCCACGGTCCCCGGTTCACATACCAGGCCAGGGGAGAACAAGATGAAAAAGAATGTAAAAGTGAAACACTTCCTCCTCCTCTTTTCCTGCCTGCCTGCCTACCTGCCTGCCTGCCTGCCTGCTCACCTTCATTCCTACCTGCACCTGTCTTTAAAAAACAGAGCAACAATGTGATAAACGATGTCCAAAAAACGTACTCAAGTTAGAAGCTACTGAACATCATCATTAAAATGCTGGAAATTCTAGACCCATACAAAATAGTGCTCGAAACTGAAGGCAAAACAAACACGGATAGAATTTGCCAACAGCACATCTGCTCTACAAAAAAAAAATACTAAAAGGAGATCGTTATATTGAAGAACAATCTCAGGTGGAAGCAAAAACCACAGGAAGAAACAGTGCTCCAGAAAGGGTAAAGAGGTAGATGAATATAAGTGAATATTGGTATTTGCTTAAACAAACAAAAATGGGCAAAACCCTCCATACAAGATACCTGAATGTTCACTATGCGTAAGAAAAGCAGTTACCACCGCTACTCACCTAGAAAGTGCACACTTCAACCCCGAGTGCCACTACACTCTCACCAAAATGGTGAAAATAAAGACCGACTGCTGGTGAAGGCGTGGGTCTCTGCGACAGCCACCTACTAATGGTAGGAGCAGGCAGTGGTTACAATCCCATCCTGAGCAGACTTTATAAACTGAAGCACATGTCAAACCTACAACCTAGCAATACCCTTCCTAGATATCCATCCAAGAAAAAACGTGCATGGATCCAAGCACGCCCTGGTAGAGCAGTGGTTGGGTCAATCGCTGCTGAAGGAGCACAGACCACATACCCCTGGGTTGGAGGCCCATGCCCAGAGGGAAGCAACCGGTGTGAACAGATGAATAAAAAATAAAGATACTTCTGCCTCCTCTCTCTTCCTGACTGCCTGCCTACCTGCCTTCATTTCCTCCTGTACTTGTCCTTAAAAAAAAAAAAAAAAAAAAAGTACATGTATCCATAAAAGAGCTTGAACAGCAATGTTGAAATTACCTTTTTATTCAGCCTCATGTTTATTAACTTGAGATGGAGAAAAATGTGGTATATTCCTACAACAGAACACTATTAATTAGAAAGAAAAAACGACCCAACTAGTACACTGGAAAACCACACACTATAATCTCATTTATATGAAGTTCTAGAATAAACAAAAGCAATCTATGATGAGAAACTTTTGATGGGGGGAATTAGAAAGACAGCCTGATTGGGAAGTGTGACCAGTTATATATGTGTAAAAATTCCAAGTTCTACTGTATGCAAACTCACTGAAATCAATACTAGCTGGATCAGACACAAAAGAGCCAAATCAGTCTTTGTCACTATACATACTAAACAATTTGATTAGGTGGCTAAATTTTCTACTTTTCATCTAATTTTACTAGGCCAGGACTAAAAGGCAAAACCACTCTGAAACCATCGGGAAGTCCTGGGTGGTCCTATAGGAGGCGGAGACGTTTCACTTTGCTGGCAGCGGGAAGGCAGCAAGTGAGGAGACGGCAGTCTCTCGTGGGCCTCGATGCCCTCTGGATTGTGAGTGAGCCGTGTGCACCAAACGAGAGTCAAAGGAACTTTTCTTGTGTTTTAGCTCTTTCATGTTGTTATTTCATTGCATGCAGTTCCTCCTATTAATTTTACTCTTCTGCTTACAGCAGATGCATTCATTCCAAAATATCACTTAACTTGCCAGAGGAAAAGACATAAGACTCTCTGGATCAGTCCTTGACGTCTGTTATCACCATCTTCTATTTTAAGGAAAGGCGCAGGCAGGATGAAAGCAAGTAGGTAGGCAGACAGGAAGAGACAGGGGGAAGCAGCATTTATTTAGTTAGTTATTCAGTTGTTCATCTTGCTGTCCACATCCCTGCCCCCTAACTCTCCCCCTGGGGCATTGGGACCCCTCAGTTTTACATGGACTGCGCTGCCCAGTCAGACTTAACTGCCTGAGCCGACAGGGTTTGCATACCTTCACCACCTTCTGAAAAATGTTTTCCTTGTTTCCTTCATTTTGACAGAGCTAAAATCCCTCACAAACCCAAGCACAGTCTTTCCCCGCAGGAGAGTCCCACGTCGCCTGTTCTGAGCAGTGGCCTTAGGTGGCAGGTGTGACCGTGACGACGACTCAACAAATGCTACTGGAAAGAGGAGCTACGCAGACAGACTCTGCTGCTGGCTGCAGACTCAAAGCCTGTCTGCAATATTCTCCCATCACTGATTCCAAGTGACAGACGAACTACTATGAAGCGGAGATACTGTGTCCATTAATGCAGAAAAAGGTCACGGTCCTTTTTAACAGTTAAAAATGTACTTTCAAAATAAATGCTCAGCAATTCACACAACAGACTTACCATGCAATGAAATCTGCATAGTACACGTCTGCCCGAAGTGAACTGATTTCTTACTATCGTTCTAAGTCATTCAATAATAAAAAAGAAATCTCACCCCACAGATATGCAAGTAGGGCCTTGGATTTTACCTTGTCTCTCCCTTTTTCCTTCAGTTTGTCCATAGATCGCTTTAGTCCCTCTTCCAGAAGGTCTACGAGACGCACCGTTTCACCTGAACGTGTTTTAAACTTCTTCCTAGGAAAAATGAGAAGCCTCAATAAAAAGATTTGGAAACAAACATGGTGACCTAGAAATCTCTGGAAAGGATAGTCTGACCCTACCTTTAGTCTAGCTGGCAACCAGGGAGGATCTCGCCTAAAGAAATAGGAAGTACTTTCAAGTGTTTTTAATCTATAGCTCTCAACTCAAAGATTCCAGCTTTAGGCTCCTAAGAGCATTCTCTATGTGCTCACCTTTAATATATTCTATAAAAGGGGAAAAAAGATGGTATTTCTTAATTTGTTCATTTTTCTGAATATAGTTTGTCTTAGTTGTTTGACCTTTTAAGAAAAATTATTATTAAAATACATGCTTGGGTGTGCCCTGATGGAGCAGTGGTTGCATCAACTGACTCCCAAGAAGCGCAAAGCCACACACCCCTGGGTTCAAGTCCTAGGTCCAGGAGGAAACAAGCAATGTGAACAATCAAATAAAAATAGAATGCTTCCTTCTCCTTTCTCCCTGCCTGCTTACTCACCTTCATTCCTGCCTGCACTTTTCCTTTAAAAAAATAAATAAAATACATGTTTCTTCTAGAATTGCACGGAAGGTGAACAAATTCTTAAACTTCTTTCCATATCTCTGGATAGCGATTCGCCCTGCTCAGTGGGTAACCAACGCAGGCAGCTATTGCAACCGGCCACAGAGCTTCTGAACCAGGTTGCCAAGGCTCCAGCTAGATTTTATCTCTTGAACAAATATCTGCGCACGCACAGGTGTCTATCTATAACATATACGTAAATTAAAAAATACCAACACACATGTATATACTGTCACTTTCTTTGTTAAAAATCTTTGAACTATAACAGTATCAATGAGACATGCTGTTCTATTGAACACAAAACCTACCAAAATAACTGTGATACTTTCTATGAAAATACTATTGTCAGAGCTCCTTAGAAAGGGTCTTAAAACTCCTTTACTACCCTGTAAATACATGAAACACTCCCATGGCTTCCCTTATACCACCCCCTCCTTCTTTAGAGTCCAACAGCTTCCAAATCCTCTGTGCGATGAAATGACCCCCATCATAAGAGCCCAGCCAAATGCTACTGGAAACCTTCCTTGGTATCTCTCCTTTATAATAATGACCCTCTGTTACTCCCTACCTGCACCTGCCCTGTCTGTGTCTGTCTGCTACTCTGTCAGGTGGTTCTACTGAGAAATGTAAAAATGTGGTAGGTGATTAATCACATGCTGCTGAGAATATAGATACATAAAACAAACAAAATCTTGGAGCCATTACCTGATAATTACATTAAATGACAAGAAATGAATGCTGGTGATTAACAGCAGATATAGAAAGCAAATCTGGTGGTTTTGCTCAACTCTAGAATAATATGTTAGTTCAGAGAACCTACATTTTGGGCTCAGCCCTGTGGCCCGGGCGACTAAGGTACAAACCATATAAAGCCAAGGGACCTGGGATCAAGGGTGAAAAACAAACGAACTAAACCCCTGCAGTTTAAGGAACCATGATATCATCAGCAATACTCACAGGTTAGCTTTAAACACTTCCTGAGACCACGAACACCATAATGGCTCAGTGTCTTGCTATAATTAAAGTCTGACGTTGACTCCAACAAGCTTTTTGATCCTCATTTGATTTGCATCTAAAATAATATCCTGACATACCTCACCTAGCTTTTCTATGCCTAATTAGGGCCTTGTACCTTTGCCGGCTGAGCACTATGATTTACTTCCTGCAGTTCTTTTTCTTTTTAAAGGAAGATGCAGGCAGGAATGAAGGTGAGCAGAAGCAGGCAGGGAGAGAGGAGGAAGACGCATTTCTTTCTTTTTTTTTTTTTTAAATTTAGTTGCTCATTTTGGTTGTTTCCACCAGTCCTGGGATGCAAATCCAGGACCTTGCTATGCGTGTGGACCGCACCCAAATCCTACCCCGCCGGGGCATACCACTTCATGCAGTCTTATAAGTATTGGCACCTTTGAGCGACAAGTGTCTACAATTTTTAATATATATGCTGATTAAATAGATAAGCAATTCTAAAATACTATTAGATGTAGTATTAAAATTTTCATGCCTCTGAACAAATACTACATATAAATATTTGCTTGTATTTACTTGCCTACTCTATGAAAAATGAGCACAATGTGGGCGAATGACTGGCAAACAGGAAAACTGAAAGTATGGACACCAGCATGTAGTTCTCAAACTTCGAAACCCTGGAGGTGAACGTGAAAATGAAAGCCATGAACCTTAACCCAAATGCGATCCCATAAACTTCTGCCCGCTGACTAGGTATTCAACAACGAAGGAAAAGAAAGGCATTTACAGAACTCTTAAAATACACTCAGTATTTTGTTTGCAGTGTAAGAAGTTACTGTAATAGATTTTACAATTTAGATCGGTGGGAATGGAAACCCTCTTTGGAAGTGTATAGTCTCGTTTTAACTATGTACAACTCTCCCTAAAAGACTGCAGTTTCTAGCAGCGACCAGACAGCTATCAAATGGCCAAGCCGGGATGCTGTTCTGGCAAGTGTAGACTAAAGACAATTAGGGAGTTTCTTAACATGCAATCAAAAGAAACAGAGGCTTTTCCAAGGAACTGTGGGGGTCAGGTGTGCTGGTCCCGCCTCTGCTTTCCCCGACTTACTTGTCTTCCCCCAGCACCACACCAAACCCAGCATGATAGACTCGAGTAACTTTAGGATGGTACCACCCAACCATCTGCGCGGCAGCAAATATTGTCTGGAAGTGCACAGCCTACACAGGAACAGAAGTAAAGGCACTTACTAAACCTTCTAATAAAAAAAAAAATAAAAAAAATAAAAAAAATCACCTAAAGTTGTGCTTCGGGATAACAAATTGCAAAATTCAAATTGTAAATCTTCTGAGGCACAATTACAAAAGATTTCTTTCAATCTCTATGTATGATAAACAGTAAGAGCAGGGCTGCTACACTTTCCAGGTTTTTAAAGATACCGAATTAAGGTTCATAAGTAAGTAGCACAGTGAAAATGAAGGTCTCAAAACCACTGTCACAGACAGGAACTGTCACGAGTTCAGTCAAGCACCCTTGTCCTGCTTAAGAAGACAAGCTGGAAAGTTGGGAAGTTTCCAAGGTCGGCCAAACCCAAACCCCGTCCTTTCTTCTCCTGTTACAGTGCTGTGCTGAATTTTAGTCTCTGGGGCAATTTATAGTCACAGTAGCAGACAGCACTTGGGATCTCGCCACACCGCCTCTCCTTCGATCAGACAATGTAAGCACACGCGAAACCACTAACGCACCTGTCCGCTGTCCACCACGTAGATAATCATATCCGCTTTCTCCTCAAAGAGTCTCTGTTTAATAGCCGCCAGGTCCGACGTATCATACGTATACCCGCCATCTGATTTTACTATGGTTAATGGCACTGAACACCCTGGGGCAAACACAATCTTTCTGCCATCATCTACTTGCACCAATCCTAGGAAAAAGAAACAGTCATTAATACAAATGCTGAAAGAACCTTTAAGGGACATAAATACTTATTCACTATAGGGTTCTTTATTAGACCTGAAGAAATTAGGATTTTTTGAAATATGAGGCATGGTGTTCCTGGAAAATGACCACCGTCAAGATTGTCTGGGTGCCTAGGGTGCTTTCAGGGCACAGGGGAGACATGCTGGCGGTTTTCTGGGATCACACAGTACTTGCTTTCCAAGCCAGAAAACATCGTTAGACTCCACCTGGCTCAGAAGACCAAGAGCATGGAAACCTGTGCTCTGCTTCAAGATGAATCTAAAGTCCTCCTCTGGGAGAATGATACAATTTCTTTTCTTTTATCCCTAAAGCTAAAACTGTAACTTAAGGGTCCAGGAAACAAACATGGTAGGATTTAGCATTCAGAATGAAAGGCAAAATAAAATCATGCTCATGTACTCATGGTGATAAAGGTAAAATTCTTGGATGCAAGAGGGAGCCGGCGTGCACCTACGTGGCTCAGTTGAGCTCGTGGCTCCAGAGCAGTCCACGTAAAAGCAGATGACCCAGGTCTGTGATCTGGGACCAGTGGGGACAACCAACATGAACAACCAGATGGATAGATGAATGTTTCTTCATCCTCTTTCTTCCTGCCTGCCTGCTTGCCTACTGCCCTTCATTTCTGTCTGCTCTCTTCCTATAAATCAATCTTAAAAGCATAAAAGTAAATACACATACATACTTTTTTTTTTTTTAAAGGTACAGGCAGGGAGAGGAAGAAACATTTTATTTAATTTTTATTTAGCTGTTCACATTGGTTGTTTCTCCCTGGACCTGGGACTTAAACGCAGGGGTATGTGGCCTACGCTCCTTTGGAGGTGATTAATCTCACCGCTGCTCCACTAGGGTGCACATATGGGCTAAGTCTTAAAATTAACCTTCATAGTAACTAAATAGCTCTGCCTGGCTATTTAAAAATATGAAGAAATTACTGGGTGCACCCTGGTGGCCTAGTGGTCAAGTATACCCTGGGAACAGCCCCACATACATCCCAAGGTCCAGGGTTTAAGACCCAGGGCCGGGGGTAGGGGATGGTGGCGGTAGGTGCGGGGGCAGCAGGAGACAATGTGAAAAACTAAATAAAAATAGAGCTTCTTCCGTCTCTCTCCCTGCCTGCCTGCCTTCATTTTCATTCCTACGAGCACCTCCCTTAAATAAAAAAAAAAGCACAAAATTATTATTTTTCAAGTGATAATGGTATTGTGTTTTTGGGGTGGAAGGAAGAGCCTGGTCTTTCAGATGAAATTACAGAATACACATTTTTTCTGGTGTGAGTATATTACATAAGCAGCATATATAAAAACATACAGACATAAGGTTGATCTGTATTCATAATGTTGAAGTTGGGGCCACTATAATATTCTTTCCACTTTTGCCCATATTTGAAAATTTCTATGACAGAAAGTTAAAAAAAGAAAAAAAAGCCCAGTACTTACCTTTCTCTTCAAATTCCTGGACGACATCATTCATCCTATCTTGATAGAAGGATTCACCTCTCTCGATTAAAGAGATGTCCAAAGCCTCATAGATTTTATTAAACTCTAATGAGAGGAAAATCATCAGACAAAAACAACATAATATATAAACAAACAGGAAAGGTGCATCTTGCATGAAAAGAAATTATACATTTGAAACATTTGGAAGAACAATTTTTAAAAGTACAATACAGAGCTTTGTATACACACTGTCATTTTGAAAATGTGGCAAGAACACGGTAAGATACACATCAAAATAGTAACAATGGGTAGAACTATAGGCAATTAAAATGCTTTTCCTATTTATATTTACTTTATCTCTAGAGTTGAGGAACATGTATTTACGTATCTTCAAAAAAATTCAGTGCTAAAAGTGTGAGTGAGAAAAGCCTTTCTTATCTGGAAGTCAAATACTGATCAAATTTTTGTAGTCTTTTCTAGTTTTATCATACTTATTTGTCTATCTAGCCATGGTCAGTGACACAGTAACATCTACTGAAAACTGTAAAACATTTTTGTACCTAGTCCTGCAAACCAGTCATCATGAATCTTTTTTCCCCCCAAGATCTACTGCCTGGTCGTATCGATTTATTTTTCAAAATGATCTTTAAAATTACTTTGTCAAGTTTTCAAACCGGAAATTGTCTTAAAACTACAAATGGATTTGGAGAACAAGGGAACTGAGCTTGAATCTACTTTCTGGTGTGTATTTCTCTTTATTCTGGCCCTATACATTTCTGGATAAATTTACTAAGTGTTTTATAGGTTTGAGTGCTACTACAAATAGGATCTTTTTTCTATAGTGTTTTCTAATTAAGTTTTCTGATGTCTAAGAAAGTTAAATTTTGTACCTGTCTGACATAGTAAGTCCTCCACTGACACAGCTGGAGGTTTTTGGAAACTGCAACTCGAAGTAAAATGATGTATTAGAAACCAGTTTCTCAAATAATGTCATTTGGTTATAAAGTTGATGAGAAAAAAAAAAATTCCCAGTCAAGGTTGAAGGAGGAACTATGTTATTCAAACACCTGCTGCAGGTGTTTCAACTTCAGAAAATATTGAAGAAGAAAGCAATTTGCCAGTCTCTGAAAGTTTAAGGTGCCATTCAGGTCAATTCTGAAGACTCAAGGAAACAACAGCTAACAGAATTTACTGGACAAATGAATGAAGTCCAGAAACTCACCCTGGCGGGAGACATCACAAATGAGGTTCCAAGCTCTGATGATATCCGCATTCTTACTCTGGAGCAGAACCACACACTGGTACGCTCTCTTCTTAAACTCCTCCTCCGTATCAAACCTCTTCTTGGATTCCTGTGTTTTATTTTTTTTAAAAAGTAGAGTTTCTAAAAAGATTCACCCTTGCACTATGAAGATAAAGAATCTATCCATTACTCAAAAACAAAAACAAAACAAAAACCCAACAAACCCGTCAAAAAAAAAAAAAAGTGAATAGTTACACCAGAACAAAAACAGAAAAGTACTGGATCTCAATAGTCAAGTCTCTGTTCTGAGTGAATGTGCCCCCAAACCCTAGCATTTCTTTTGAAATCATTTTTCTTGAAAATGTAGACTTCTCACCACAATGCTCCCACTTTCCCAATTCACAAAAGCCTACTTCAACCCACTGCTTTTGTGTAACAATGGCTAACAGGTGGGGCTGAATATTCTGGGCTCCATTTTCCATTCTGGATGTAGTCCTGGATGAAAACATTTTTCTAATTAAAAATAAAATTACTTTCATTGTCTTCTATTTTGAAAGTAACACATGGCTATTGTAAAAACAAAATTATTCATTCACCCCAAACTAACCAGTGATGATATTTGGTGTTTAATTCTAGACTCTTTGCAAATATAAACCTGTGTGCTTTCACGAAAACAGGAAACATATGGCTTTTTTTATTGTGCTTTGTAAATTTAGCAATGTATTATATTTTCTTTCATTGACAGATTTGCCTCATTAAATTCATAGCACAAAATTCCAACAGATGATTTAAACATGGATTGCCCTGGTGGAGCAGTGGTTGGGTCAGTTGCCTCTAAAGGAGTAAGTCACATACCCCTGGGTTCAAGTCCCAGGTCCAGGGGTAGGCAACCAGTGTGAACAATTCAATAAAAGATGCTCCTTCCTCCTCATTTCCTGCCTGCCTACTCACATCATTCCTGCCTACACCTTTCCTTTAAAAAAGAAAAAGAAAAAGGAAAAACTTAGCAAAAGGCAAGCACGTCCTGGTCACTCAAGGTGTTAAGCAGGACTGGGTTACAGGCCAATTAAAGCCAAGGGACCCAAGGTTTATGACCTGGGGTCAAGAAAATGAACAACAAGAAGAAGTTTCTACCTTCTCTCCCTCCCTTCCTGCTTACCTTTCTCTTTAAAAACAAAAACAAAAACTTAGCAAAAGACAAAATAAAACCCCTCAAAACTCCACAAATGCTCACTCTTTAATGTAGTAATTTTATTCTTGGGAGAAGTTGTCAATTACAGAAATAATCTTACAAAGGGAAAAAATCCCTCAATACATGAAATCATTTACAGGATAAGAACCCCCCATACCCAATGGAAAAATATGCAACCAATGCAAATTTGGTATGTAAATCCAACAAGCAGTCAATAAGTTTATAATGAAGGGTCAAACGGAATACAAAATCTATGATAATAATAAAATATAATGCTTATATACGAATAAGAAGTCAATGAAAGGTGATCAGTGATGTATTTAAAATTATGGATTATGTTAAGTTTATCTTTTAAAACCTACTGTTACATATACTTAATAGTTTCATAATATATGAAGCTGAGAACAGTATCAAAAATGTCTAACCTAAAATGTATTTGGATAAACTCCTAAATTCACTCAGCAATGAGAAAAATCTGATAGCATTCAGTTTTTCAGCATACAACAATTAAAAAAAAACAAATATATAATGCTAAGGGGTAGGGAGCTGAACAACTTTTATTTAACCCCATAGTAGCTTCAAATGCATTTTGAACTTCCTAAGGAAAATGACTGGTTATGAATAGTAGACACACAAATAATGTAACAATAAATATTATCAAACCTTATAAAAGGCCTGAAGATCCCCAATAGGTGGTGAAACTGTTAGGTAATCAGGAAATTTATCTTGCAGGTGAGCGATGAGCATGCCAAACTGGGTCCCCCAATCTCCTACATGATTTAACCTGGAGCCAATCAGAGAATATCAAGTGATTTGAAAAATGATACATACGTAAAAAACTTTTAACAATTACTTACACTTCATTAGGAACTACTGACAAGTGAGTGCCAGCCTATTACATTCAGTAATATCTTGTCTATTCAGTTGTTTCAATAGCCTTCGAGCTTAAGGAGGGTCAAAGGCAATGTTTGCTCTGTGCCACAAAGGAAAACTCGGTGACAAAGGAGATACTGAGCAGCACGCAGGATCTGCTGAGTGAATAATGAATACAGTTTCCATCAATGGTCTGTGATCTTTTATTGTGCCATGTGCCAATGACAACTGAGCCAATGTTGGTCACTGCCCCAATTTTATGAAAATTTAACTTTCAACCAATCATCTTCATGTAATTTAGACCACTGGATCACAAATGTCAACTGGTCAAATATTTCAAAACATGTCACTCCAACCACTTCTCCTCCCTCTCTGCCTTAATTAATCTCAAACGACCAGATCGCTGTTAAACTGGTTATTAAGAGTCTCTTTAACTATTTACTGACAGAATTCAGAGTAATCTTTGATTAGAGCACCGGCTCTACTAATTCTGACTCTCCAATAGCTTCCCATTGCACTTAGAATGGAACCCCAATTTCCGACCATGGCCTACAGAGCCCAGCATAAACTATCTCTTGTCTACTCCTCTCCTAGTAAAATAAACCCCGCTGTTTACAGGAGGCTCTTGAGAAATACTTGTGGAATGAATATGGAAGCTTTCTGCTTAGTTTCTGCTCCAGAAAGTATAAAAAGTTATTAGTTGAGATAAATTATTTATTTATTTATATCTGTAATTTATTTAATGGTTATGAAGCAGAACTACGCTTATGAATCGTTGATCTGTTCTGTGTTTCAAGTGGTGTTTTTCATTGTCTTCAGAAACATCCAAACACAGGCAAGAGTACATACCGTAGCACGTCATAGCCTGCAAATTCAAAGAGGCGGCACATACTCTCTCCTATGATAGTTGACCTGAGATGGCCGACGTGCATCTCTTTGGCTATGTTGGGAGAGGAAAAATCAACTATAACCTGGGAGAAAATAGAAAAGAGATTTTATAATGAAGTATAAACATTTTATTCTGCTAACACATTCATTACTTTCTTTCCCCAGTGCAAAACATCTTAATAGGTACACTCGTGACATTTAAGACCTAACTCAGACTAAATCATTAGTTTGGGTTGTCATGCAACTGTGCTAGGTTTTTGAAAATTCTCCAGAGTCCATGATAGAGTGAAAAAGCATCAAACTCATGTATACAATTAGTGATTCTCTAGCTCAGAAATATCAGCTGCCTAGCTCAAAGTACCTTGTGGAATGAAGAGAAAATTCACCTAACAAGCAAGATCCAGTAAAAAAATGTTACTTCACAGTTACGCTCATGATGGCAGATATTAATAATCAAACCTCAATATAAAAGTGAAAGCCACCCCCAGTGACAGCACCTTCCAAATCATCTAAGGGACCAACCCGTCAATGAAAGACTGTACCTTTTTCTTCTCTGCAAGAGCAGGCAGCTGAACACCATTCACCAGGAGACTGGTCAATTGCTGTGATACAAAGTCCTTTCGTAAGTGGACATTAATAAAACCTAATGGACAGTGGAAAAGAGAAAAAAATCAGATAGCCTCCTATTTTTAAAGATGACTTGAGTCTCAATGTCACTGATGCTGGCTGGAGTACCACTGATCTGGCTCTGCAAAAAATCTTCAGGATCCCAATACCAGTCGAGACCTTGAGCCCTCTTGTTTCTGTTTCAGCATCTCCTTCAAATGTCCATCACTCTCCTGAAAGCTCCCTACTTAATTCCAAGCCCCATCGCTCTCAGCAAATGATTCTGCTCTCCTCTTAACAGAAAGAAGCTGGCCTTTTCATCAGACTTTTCTGCCAGTGTCTATCTTGGTGCTACTGATGAAAAGTGAAGCATGAAGAGGCAGAGTAACTGATGTGAGATCAGGCAGCTCAGCCTGGAGAGAAAGCTCTGTTCCTAACACACAAACCAATGCTTTCACCATCTTGTTCAATATACAAGTTTGAACCCTACGTTTATATTTAAAGTGGTTTTATTTTGAAAAGAACTCAGCATGAAAACAACTACATAGCAAGGATACAAGTAAGTCATACCAGGACCGGCAATTTCAACTTTCTCAATACAGTCACTGCTTGGAAGGTGTTTGGTGATGTTTTCAGCAATTTCTCTTGGATTAACTTTCTGTTCCTTGGCTTTGAGCATCTGAAATACAATAGAAAATGATTCATTTACACAACATGCTTCAGGCAGTTCCTTGGAAATACAAAACTGGGAAAGCATGCCGGGCAACTGACACGAGACCATAAGAGCCAGAAGCAGAGAAAATGACCTTATGAATGGACAGATGTAATACAGCATCAAACATCAAAAGTGCCCAAGCCATGTGCCTGTCATTTCAAAACTGAGTAACCACACAGATGTAGAAACTTTTTTAACTTTAGTTTCCAATGTAGTTACATTTCAAATTTTCAGATCATGAACATGTGTCATATTCAGACTTCAGCAATGGCACTCTTCTAATACTTAACTCCTATATACACACTTAAAAAAAATCGGGACTCTTTAGATGAACGATTTGTGTTCAGGAAAAGGAGAGCAAAAGGTCCCACGTCAGAGACAACTAATCGCAAACACATTAGACAATGAAGCATCTGAAAATTGGGAATGCCTCTGAGTAAACATGAAGTATGTAAATCTACCCTAAAGACTTCGTGTGCATCAAACACTGGACGGGAAAGCTGGCTGCGAGAGAGCTAACATTCAGCCCTCCGCTTCGCAGCGCTCACCAGTAACAGCAATTCTGGAATCAGTGAAGCACCAGCACGGTACCCATCACCCTTAAATAGTGAAACCACGCATCCAATTTAACTGCACATTCAAATTGGTGGTGGTGCAAAATTAAACGCAAACATCTTTGTTTCTCAAGGTGTTGAAAACTGGAGACTGTTCTTTTTCACTGAGAGCACAACACCCGGCTATTATTTATGTAAGTGGCAATCTTGCTAATATGCCTAAGAAAGTCACACCAGCAAGAGTGCTTCATAAGCAGCAGTGTCACCTGAGAAATGCCCATCGCACTGTTACACTGATAGTCCCCAAACTTGGGCTGCTGACTTGGTGTCACTATCAATGGGGGATTTTCCAAATCGGGATACGCAGACTTAATGGCACAACCAAAGACTTCTTGCAGGCGGCTATTGATGTTAATCATATTTTTAGTGGGTTTGTTCCTTTCTGCTAGAAGACTCTGTAAGGAAAAAAACAGAAACGTCAATAAAATACTAAATATCATACAAAATACCCTCGAATATCTTGAGAAGAACTGAAAGGTAACATAGTCACAATGCAACCTCCTCACCTCCGGGAAACACTGAGAAACAACAGAATAGGTTTATCCCATAAGCATCTCGGACATGTGAAAAACGATGAGAACTTATTTTATTGCAACAGAAATTAAGAGTAGGGAGTAAAAGAGGGCTGAGTGGAGCTTTTCTGCTTCTCAGAAGATCTGAGAAAATAACGGGATAAAAATCAGCTCTAAATAACTGGAAATGCAAGAAGTGTTGACTCAATGGGCAAGACCAAAAATGAATTCTTACCATTAAAATGCTGACTCCCCTCAAGGCATGAAAGGGAGGAAAGCAGGCAGTAGCAAACAAACCAGAAAAGTAAATGTTGTCTTACTATTAAATAAAGCCATGCTGGCCTATTCCATTTCTCAATTTCTTTGAAATGAAATATCTTCATTTAAGATGGTGCTTATTTACTTCTATTACTACACTTCGATCTTCTGAAAATTACCTGTCTCTACTACCAGAATCCTGGATGCAGGGAAAGTGTATTGATTGCATCCCTGGGACCACTGGACCTGCCAGATTATCGTGAAATTGTGACTGAGCACATGCTTTTAATGAAATACAGATGAAAATGCTGCCTACACACTGATTATGAACTTATGTTAATCAAGATGCCAATGCAATGCTACTGCCAACAAGACTGAAAGCTAATATTTGAGCATGTACTGTGGCCGGCACTTAGCCAAGTACTTTATTTGTACACATTATCCTACTCATCTATACAACAAAAATCGAGTTTCATACTACTATTATCACCAATGTGAACTAGGGACTGAGTAACTTGCCAAAAATAAAGAAAGCTAAGTGGCAAAGTCAGGATTCTTTGTTGGAATCAAGCTCGGTTCTGTTGGAATTGAGAAAGTTCTATGCTTTCTCATCACCCCCATCTACCATCTGGAAGAAATTCTTAAACTCACTAAAAAAAGGGATGTTAAAGTTTTAATTAACAGTAATTGACCCCTCTTTGTGGTTGACACACTCAGAAAAAGAAGATCTGCTTTTCCCAACCCAATCTAATGATTTCCAACAGCAAACACTAAGGTCATTTAGGTGTTAGAAGACTCAAAATCTACTATCATCAATCTCCATCCTTATATTTATAAAGGATAGGGATACCTTTCTTCACAATACTATAAAGGATATGTGTGTGCGATTTATGTCTTTGTTTTTTTTTAATGCCTTTGTTTTTCAGAGTATACACACACATATGAAATGCACTTGATTTTTGCACCATGGAATTGAGTATTTGATAATAAATTAAAGTTGTTTTCCTACTTGGCTCCATGAGTTTAAGGAACATTTCATATGGTTTGAGCATCTCTGCTGTAGCTCAATATAAATCTTCTAAAAGAGAGCATAGTATGCAAAAAATGATACCCAAAAAATAAGAGCCTATAAGAAAATTACAATCAGAATCAGATTACTCAAAATTTATGCAGCTGTAACAAAGAGCTCCATCACAATATTATGTTTACATAATAAAAGACTACCTTTAAAAAAAAAAGTAAGCACAGTTCAATGGGACGGACATGAGCAAGAGTTGGGGCTGTCAAGTTAATGAAAACACAGGCAAATGCCTTGGGACAACTATTTAATGAATGAGTCAGACCAGGTGGCCAAGGTGCGCGAGCAGAAGAAAGGAGGGTGAAAAGGCACCCTGCATCGCACTCCACATAGCAGTCCTCTGGGACTGCTGTTTTCAACTCTATTTGTACCTTTGTCCAGTCTTTACTCAGCAGCGAAAGTATCTGTGGAAGAACTGATGTGCCTTCCACATCCAGTTAACTTGTATTACCAACAAGAGGAGAACACGCTGTCCCTCCTCTTGTAACTTTTCCCTCACAGCTTCTAGCACATGCTAGGCATTTAATAATACTTTTGAATTGAAAAAAAAAAATGTAAGCGAAAAGAGTACATAAGTGCAGTTTGCATAAAGCATTAAGAAAGGTGAGTATCTGGGGGAACATTCCATGGAAAAGAATCTTGTGGATTTAGAGGTTCCAAAGACAAAGTGATTTCAAGCAGAATAGCACCCAGGTAGGTACGTGAGTACAAACGCCAATGGATAAATGGGTCTGTGTAGGAAAGAGAGAAAAACGCCCGCGCACCCTGGCTGGGAGCAGAGCACACACACAGGAGAACACTATGAGTGAGGTTATCTCCAGGATGTGTCATTAGCAGACCTGAAAGACAGTACTAAAGATGAAAACTCCAACTGAAGGAAGCTTAATCTGTTGACAAAACCGATAAACATTTTTATATAAATCATCAAATACCAAATAGAGCAGAAGTCTCATGGGGGAAAGAAATGTTCTGAAATATTAATGGGGAGAGGAAAAAAAAAAACAACACACCCAAATGTCACATTGTAAGATATGAAAATGAAATTGTCAAATAACTACCTTAGGGCAGAGAAAGACTCTGAGCATATTTTTAAACTGTTAGAAAAAAGTCTTCATCTACTTTGAAGCCCACTTTAAACTGGCCAAACATTTCATATGATGAAATAAAAGACACTAGGTGTTGAAATAAAAACAGAGCTCAGTCTTGTAAATTCCCTCAAGAGACAAAATTATTTTAGTCACAACAGCAAAGTTTACTTTAGTTTATTCTGTGAGACTAACTTGACCTGGGTTATTTCTTATTTATGCCTTTGGCAATCACTGAAATTCAATGGTTTTACTTCAGCTATTTCTGAACTTTTCACAAAGGACAGGACCACACCAACAGCTTAGTCCTAATTTGTCTAATGTGGGGAAAAAGAAAAGGGTTTCTTTCCTTCTTTTTCTAAACTTCTCACTGTGTACTTACAAAACCCAGCACTCACCTTCCGAAGGATATTTAGTCGGTACTTTAATTTTAAATTTTTCTCCCGCAACTGATCCAAATTTGGAGACACTTCCAAACAGCCACGTTTTTTCAACTGATCAACTTCAGCAGCCAGAGACTTAATCTCTTTTTCCTATGAAAGAAAAGGCACTCTGTTCTGTCCAGCCTGATTGATGACCTCACGATATGATAAGCTTACTTTCTCACTTCTCCTGACTACCAGGGTGGAGGAGATGGAACCCAAGGATGTAGGATATGAGATTACACAGTCCCCTTTTAGACAAATCGTGATTTTTTTTTTTCCTTATCAAGACTTTTGATGACATGAGCATAATATCCTTTGCAGGGAAAAAAAATCAAGCAGGTGTATTGAGAAGGCAGGAATCTTAAACACATAAGGGTATAAGCCTCTTAGCTCTCGTTTCTCTGACTTAGTGAGGGGACTAGTTCTATTTAAGGGGAACGCTCTTGATTTTATTCCCAAATCTGACAACTTGTGGCTCTTTGTAGAAGAGAATGCATTTCATCACGCAGTGCCTGCTTATGCCTTTTCTAGGACATAAGGATTTTCCCATTTCTCTCCTCTTTTTGTTTCTAGTGTCTTTTTACTTTAATATTGAAAAGAAAAGACATGCCAACTCAGAAGGAAATACAGCCTCCAATCTAACTGCATTAAGAGGGTGATTCCAAGCCTGAAACTTCATTTAAGAAAAGGTGGAGGGGGGCTATAAACGAGCCTACATTATGTTCCAGGCACTGTTCCAAAGCGAAACTGGGAATGAGCTCCGCAATTCTAATCACCAGCGAGACGGTACTCCTGTACCCACGCTGACAATATATGGTTGGGAGCAGTCAGGTTCTGACCAACGCACTTGACCAGGGTGTACTTTGTGACTGCTGATTTCGCATAAAGCACTTCCCTGGGAAGGGCAGAGCATTTAAACGACTTTCCTATCACCCCTGCCGACCTGGGCAGATAAATGAATGAACTCTTGCACTTTCACTTGTGAATACAAGTGGGAAAACACTTCTTTCGCTGGGAATACAGGAGGCCGAGCGCGAGCTCAGGGCTGCCGGCAGATGAGCGCACTTTCTCACGCGTGTCCTGCTCGGCACGCTGGAAACAACCGGGCGGGGGTGACCTGCAGCCCGGGACCCCGGGGTCCTGCTCCAGCCCCACTTCTCTCCGCACGGCGGGACCCCGGGACCCCGGGACCCCGGCGAGCACGGGAGAGCAGACTGCGAGGTGAACGCGGAGCCGCGAGGTGAACGCGGAGCAGCGCGGCTCCGGGCCCCCGACACCCCGCTTTGGGGGCGCTGAGAGAGGGCGCGGACCCCTCCGCCCCGCGGGGCCTCCGAAGGCCGGGTTTCTGCTCCCCCGCCCCAGGGAGACCGCGGCCGACGGGCAGCGAACACCTGGGCTCAGGACCCCGCCGCCAGCGTCGGGAGGGTCCGGGCGGTCCCACTCGCTCGTTCGCCTCCCCGAGGGTGCTCGGACGGAAAGTGGGGTCCGGTTCCCCTGCTCCAAGTCTCTCCCCTGGTCTCAAGCACTCTCACCTGCTGCAGAATCCGCGCGGAGCACTGAGCCACCAGACCGTCCATCCTCGCGTCAACGCCTTAATACTCCAAGTGGCCGGAAGCGGAAACTGCCAGCTGCGTCCGGAAGCGGAAACCCTCCCTCTCCCGCCGCCCCGAGCGCCTCTGCTGCCCCCTAGCGGGATGTAGGCGACATTGCTGGGAGAACCTGTTGGGGATTCCCTGCAGCGGCCCAGGGGCTTCCCTTAGAGCAGGGTGTTCGGGGCAGCGGGAGGGGAAGAGCAACCGAGGGGAATCTGACCAGAGCTGTTCTGTGTTAGAACTGACTTAGAGGCACCACGTAGAGACTCCGCTGCTTCAGGGCTGCAGTTTACCCCTCTGTGAAATGGGCACCGCACCAGCAAAATCCATTCAAATCATTTGGATCAACAAGGAAAGCCTGTGGATGAGCCTGACTAGTGAGATGTGTCTCGTGTAGGACGTGACCAGGACGGACCCTACACAAAGCAACGGTGCAGGTTGAAGAAGCGCACCAACAACTTCAAAGGACAATGTCACCTTGCCCCATCAGGAACGGAAACCGGCCCTGATGACCCTCTCTCCATGTGGATTTTTTCATTAAAAACCCGGGCAGCTGGCAAGGCAAACGGGGTCTTAGCCTCCCTCGGCTGGCTCCATTCTCTCTGTTCCCCACTAGTGGACCCCCAACTTGCTTACTCACTGAGCCTGATATGTGGAGCAACCCTGAACCCATTGGGTGTGAACCTCCCTTGGTCGCCTCCATTCCTTTACCCTCTAATTAAATCTCTGCCTGCTCACTTGCCTGACTCTGTCGTGGGCTCTTTGAGTGACCTGAACCCCACAGAGAGGAGCTGAAAATGTAACTCACCCCATTTATGATGCTGGTGAGGAAAAGGGTGCAGAATGACAGTCCAGATGGGAAGCAGTATCCCAGAGGGAGAAAGGCCCTGACGTCAGGCTGAAGGTTAAGGAAAGGGGGTCAACATTCTGTCTGGCCTTCCAGGTGCACATTTGGGGGGAATAAGAATGTGTAGTGAGGGATGGTGGTGGCAATGTGGCTGTCACCATTTCTGGAGCCCTAAGACAGAACTAGAACGTGTGAATCTTGGTCCTCTCCTGTCAGTAATGGGCATGACCAAGATGACTCAGGGGTTGGCCCGGACACAGTTGGGCCTCGAATTAGGAGGCAGTCTAGTGGCATCGTACTGCTTTCTACTGCCTCTGGCATTTTTACCTAGATCAGCATTTTTTTCCCCCAGGGGACCTGGGTCCTTGGGCTTCATATCAGACACCTTAGCCACCCTGAGTCACAGGGGTGCACCTAGATCAGTAATTCTGAAGCGCAGGAACCCAGTGGGAGGTGTCCTATCTGAATTCTAGATAAGGGAGCTGTATCAGGTAAAAGCATATTCCATATTGAGAAGGAAACCAATGTTTAATACAAATGAGTGCATAGTTTTTTAAATTGGACAGACAGATTACGCAAAAGATACGCTGGTTATGAACCCAGGGCAAGTGCATCCAGCAGAACACATCAGGATGGGAAGGAAGTGGAAGCAGTAAGAAATGCTCTCAGATTCACTCAGGTCCTGTTCTATCGCCTCCAAGGAGTACTCACTGAGACGGTAAGACAGGAGGTATAAAAGCTTCTCTCTTCAGAGTTTAGTCAATGTGTTTGGTGGGAGATGTGAACTGAGTTGGATCAGAGAGGTACCTATAAACTGACATCCTACCAGCACAGGCTGCAGCACTACTGGTCCACACAGAACCTTCCTTTGTCATGATTTGGAACGACAGAGTAGAAGGAATTAGGTAACACCTTGGTGGGGGGGGGGGGGATTTGATCTCATTCATTAAAAAAAATGTTCATGAAGGAATCATCTGCCTCAGATTCAACAGAAAACAAGGCAAACAGGATCCCTGCTTTAAGACTGCACATTCTAGAGAGAAGAGAAAGGAAGGAGATGTAACAAGATGACTGCAAAGGAACAGAGCTGGGAGACAAACCAATCTGGTTGCTGATGTGTGTGTCTGAGAGTGACTTACCAGGGGTAAGGGGGCCCAGGCCATGGGGAGAAGGCTGTAGGAGGGGTGAGGCTCCGGGAAGAATTGATCTGAGCAAGGGATTAACAGTGTACTAAGTAGAAAGAAATAAAATGGGAAAGTCCCTTCTGGGGAATGAAGTAAAGACAGGTCATTTGTTGTCTACTTCTGGGTCTTTATGCAAAGAATATGAACACACTAATAAAAAGATACATGCATCCTGTGTTCATTGCAGCATTAGTCACAGTGGCCAAGAGTTGGACATAACCTAAGTGCCCTTCCAGATGGGTAGGTAAAAGTCACACACACACACTCACTGGAATCCCATTCAGCTGTAAAAAAGATGAGATTCTGCCATTTGTAACAATATGGGTGGACCTACATTTAGTGAAACGGTTCAGTGGGGAAAGACACTGATTTCATTTATGTATGGCACATAAAGGAACAACAGATGAACTAAATAAAAGAAACCTTTTGACTTTGAGACCAAATTAGTGGTCACCAGAAGGGGAAGCGGGGAGGTGGGTCCACTGGGTAAAAGGGTCAACCATATGGTGAAGGATGAGGTTGTTTACTGGCAAATGCAACGTAGCAGATACCATGTTGATTTAGAACGAGTACCCCTGAAACCTGCATAGTGCTATAAGCCAGTTACTTCAATAAAAATTAATCAAACGGTAATCTAATTAACCAGAGGACAACAAACTGGAGAAATCTTGTTAGCTTTTTGGGTGGAGGCAGGAAGCACTGAGATTAGAAAAGATTTGTGGTCAAAAGGGCAAACACTGGTTTTATGAAACAATCAACCAGATCCTGTGAGGTGTGCTGAGGTCTTCCCTCATGCTCAGAGCCGAGTTACCCCACTTTTCTCCATCCCCCATCCAGAGAAACCACGGGACTTAATGACCTCATTCTTCCAAACCAAATGTCTCTTCAAGTAGGGCCTCACGTGATGTGCTCGCACGAGTGAAACGATGCTGGAGCTGAACATCAGGAGACATTCTGGAGTTGGTACAAGAGATTTGCATCCTAGACGTTTCTTATCTGAGTCGTTTGGCCCTTGAGCGGATCTTTTCACATTCCTGGGCATTTGTTTTCTGAAGATTCTGGAGAAGACATTTATAGGATTATGAGTGGAGAGTTCTTTTTCAATTCCTTGCCAGGCAAACGAGATGTCTGGGGGTGTCTTAGAGGCTGGCTGGTCAACTGTTTACAGTGAATACAAGGCCGTGGCTGACAGAGGGTGGGCTCATTCTCCTTTGCCAGATGATCCAGCCACTGAAGTGACATCGAGACGAGCTTTCCCGGAAGAGCTATTCCACAGAGAACTTCCTGCACACAGGGAGGGTATTCAGAGCTCCAGTGAAACTGCTGCTGCAGGGATGTGAGAGGCTGACAGGGTCAGGAGAGCTGGACCTGCATGAAGGTGTGGCTGAGTGAAGAAATCCCACCACCTGACCTTCCTTTTTGACGGAGGACTCGTAACTTGGTTCACCAGACTACAAAAACAGACAGGATGCCAATGACTGTCAGCGAATTCAGGCCCCAATTCAGATATTCCTCCATCCCAGGTTTTGCATCTGCTTTTCTCTGTAGGGTTGGCCCCCAAAGTTGGAACCATGGCTCTAGGTAACTTTGGGAAGAGAAACTCTAGGCTGGAAGCCTCAAGTGGAAAATGCCAGCCAAAGGCTCTGATTGGCCCAGCTGGGGTCCCCTTCTACGCCTCCATCTACTCACAGTCGTCAATGGGATGGGTCGCTGACCCAATTGCTGTGTTCAGAGTCATAAACAGAGGGCAGTCAGCAAGGACAAAAGCCATCATAAAGCTCTTAGCTGTGCTATGAGAAGCCAAAGGTCCTGTGCTCTTGACCTATGACAGTAATTTAGAGACAATCTTGATAGTCACGTGAAGGAATTGCAAAGCTAACCCTTGCCACACAGGGTTGAAGTCCATGGAAGGAGAGAAAGCGCAATGAATATAGGGTGTGTTTAGAGATGGGAAGCCCTGGAAAAACAGGGACCCTAGGATTGGAGGGCAGAAATTGGACTGGATAGTCAGATGGAGGTCTGGCGATCACAAATCCTGGAAATCACACGGGGAATAACATTTGGCTTGCACACCACTGTTGAGTTCCTTCTACATGGGCAGAAATAGCCAGGGAATTGGTGGGAGGTATGGAGGTATGGAGACCACAACCAAGGGGAGACGGCTCCACTCCTCTCCACCAGCCCCTTCGCAATAGTCCACATTAGTGTCCACTCTGGAACTTGCCAAAGGAATGTGGAGTTGCAGCACTTTGCCTCTGCCAGGGCTTCAACATCATCTGTCAACGGGTCCCTCAAACTGCATATGAAAGAGTGATCCTTGAGGGAAGTTGCACAGGATTGTCAGAAAAAGGAAGGAGGCTGAGATTGTGCAATCTGTTTGTTGAAGACTGACTTCTGCTCCTCAGTCACAGCCCGATGGAGCCACTGTTTTAATTCACGGTGCAAACACGTGAAGGAAATGATTGGAAGGAGCAAAGAGTCAAAGAGACAAAAATTCCGGGAAACACAGAACGAGGGGTGGGGGGGAAAAATGGAGAGAGGAAGCTTGCTTTGAAAGGCCACTTTATTGATGGACATAAAACCGAATGGAGTTCTCCATAGCCCTCCCTCACTCATTTCAGTGGCTTCACGGGGCCTCTGAGACCGGCATGGACAGGCCTGTCACCAGGACGGGCTGAGCTGCTCCAGGCCAGGCGGCCACATAACACACATCACAACTCACAGAGATGCTCAGACACACCTCAGAGTCTCCCAAATGCTTCCCGTGCATTTTTCTCTTTAATATTGTACAAAATATGTTAAGTAGGAAAGGTCAGCTGTGCTGTGTCATCTGCAGGACGTCCTTTGAGGATGACCGTCCCCCAGATTTTATTTCTTATTGCCGTGAAATCTCTAGAAGGTGGAGCTGTACAAAAAAAAAAAAAAACCAAAAAGCAAAAAAATCTAAACAATTTTTAAGACACACAGCAACTTCACATTGCTTTAGTTCATTTCAATTTTCTTTCTCAAAAATACATTCCTAAATATACAAACTATACAATCTGGTCAGTGTAATGCTGGTTTGAGTTTGTGTTTGTGTTGTTTCTTAATAACGATAATAGAGCCCCAAACGCACAAATCTGTTCATCTTTGAACCAACAAGAGCACTAGAGAACGTGTGACTCAGAACCTTCATATAACACCACATAAGTAACATTTGCCACAGTCTGTTCACAGCTTGCTCAGTGGAACAGCCAAGAAATACTTTTCTGGCAATCAGACGTCATCTGCTGAGAGTGTTGGTATGTTCATCCGGGGCCTGGTGAAAAATGCCATCTTCTCCCTGTCAAAGAACAGGGTTGTGTTCAGTAAAGGGAGATCCCTCAAGCAAAGAAAAATTCCTTAACAGGCCTGAACCCTGTGATCCCACTTCTAGGTAGTGAGCTGAAGACAGCAAAAAAAAAACCCAAAAAACAAAAAACCACCACGAGAAAAGATATCTGCACCCCGATGTTCAAAGCGGCACAAGTCACAATAGGCAGGACCTGGAATCCGCTAGTTGATGGCCGACCAGGTAAAGAAGATGCGGGATATATGTTCAAGGGAATTCTCAGCGCTTCATAAAGATGAAGTGGTGTCTTTGGCAACAAGCTAGATGGAGCGTGAGGGAATTCTGGAAGTGAAATCAGGTAGAAAGCAAAAGAAAAATCCTGGATGGATTCACTCACATGTGAGCTATAAAGACACAAAATGAGTGAACTAATAAAGCAACACAAAACTCACAGGATGCAAGACTGCGGTTACTAGAGGGAGGGGGTATGTGAGATAGAGGGAGTGCTGGGTGCTGGAACTTTCCTGGTGGGTACGCTGTGCTAGACTGAGTCACGAATCCACGAATCCTGAAAATCCTACTGTACGCAAACAAAGGAAACAACAAAAATGGCATAACAGAATAAAGAGAAACAGAGTTTTCTGACCTCGCTTAAGGCACGAGGGGCAGGACAGTCCTTGGTCTCGGGAACTGACTGCACTGGAGGATTAACAGCACCCCTGGCCTCCACCCATTAGAGGCCAGTAACAGCTCTGTCCCCCTCAGATTTCTAGTTCTGGGCCCCACCCCCCAATGCCTCCAGATATTGCCAAACGTTCCCGGGGGGAGCCCAGGTCACGCTTGACTCAGAACCGCTGCCTTCAGGGACATTAGCAGAACCAGCCACTTTCAATTCCAATTAGGGGCCTCTCAAGAGTTTTCAAGCGTCCTTGGGCCACTTCTGGTGGATGGTGGTTTTAGATTCCTAGTTGGTTAAACAGAGACGTCCACCCTGGCTGGACCAATGACAGTCTATTTTAAATGTTTATTCCACAAACAATGCAATTTGGCTCCCACGCAAACACGAGTACCCAATCTGGGAGGGCGTCGCAGTCTAAGCGCGAGGTCCTCTGTGGACGGGAGGCCTGGACCCCGTGGTGGTGTTATATGCTTGGGCCCAGGAGAGCCAGAGAGCAGCGCCCTGCCACCCTGGCGGGCAGGAGGCACAGCTAGGACGGCCCAGGGTGCTCATCCGTCACCCTGAAGCTTCGGTATCATTTAGTCAATCTCCCACAATTACCCGCGATGGGTGGGAACATGAGAAGAAAGCTACGCAGGTGGTTCATTCACTGAACAAGAGGACTTAACGGACGAGCTTGGGTGGTGTGAGGATGGATAAAGACAGGCCGGGAAGGTTCTGCAGAGGCTGAAGAGCTGTTCCAGAGAGCTGATCTCTGCTAGGGAAGGTAGGGAGCAAGGCCAGCGGCGGTGAGAGCTGAAAAGGTGGCTCACGGCAGCAGGCTGGCAGGGCGCCCATCAGCTCACCTGAAAGACTGCACTTCTGGGGGCTCCTTACAGCTTTGGCCTCGAAGCCTGTGAACATCCTTGGCGGCTGCCCTCAGCATCTTGTCGGTCTGGAGCTCACCCTTGTGCTCTGCGCGGTCCACCTGCAAGGCAAAGCCAACAAGGCCATGAAGGTCGGGGAGAGTGTTCAGGACCTCTGGAAATGGGTCAGCCAAGGAGAACATTCTGGCACTAATAAGGCATCTGTAGTCAACAAGTCTGAGGGTCACAGAACAGGCAGTTCTGCCTGTTCCATGACAGGGTCCTCTTTATTCAGAATGAAAGTGAACCCATCCTCTGTCACCCGGGACAGATTTAGGACTGGGAATTGAATCCCTGTGCAGACCTGTTGGAAATAGGCGATGAGGACTTTTTGGTAAAATGGGCACTAGTTTCTCTAATTCTCAGGGTCACTGAGGAAGATAGGTTCTATAATTACCTCTATATCATAGATGGGGAAACTGAGGTACAGGCATGTTAAAAAATTTCATTAATGTCAGACAACTAAGAAGTGGTAGAAACCCAATTCCACTGATCTTTGAGCTTCCTGGTAGCCAAGGCAAAAAGAGCTAAGAAAAGAAGTGCCTATGTGTCCTGCCTTAGGTAAATCTGGTCTTGGCACACCCTGGTGGAGCAGTGGTTGGGTCTATTGCCTCTGAAGGGGCACAGGCCACATAACCCTGGGTTTGAGTCCCAGGCCTGGCGAAAGCAACTAGTGTGAACAACTAAAGAAAAAATAAAATAAAGATGCTTCTTCATCTTTTCTCTCACTGCCTACTTGCCTTTATTCCTGTCTGTACTGAGAGAGAGAGAGAGAGAGAGAGAGAGAGAGAGAGAGAATCTGGTCTTTCAAATAGTAATAATAATAAATAGTACATCCATGATTGCCTGATAATGACTTTCTACTAAAAAACCATTTACATGAAAACTTTATGAACTGAAATTCTGTCTTTGTGTAATGTTTTCAAGTTTATGGTACTTGGATATTTTAGGACTTGTGATTTGCTCTCAAAAGTGCTTCCGTAAGTTTTGCATTAGGAGGAAGGGGTGTAGGCTACCCAAAGCGCTTGAGGACAACTGCATGACTTGGAATTGGGTTTCTGTAACTCGTTAGTTGTCTGACATTCAAGATACATTTCGCCTGTTTTTTCTAAAGAGCAAGGAGGCAGGTAGGAATGAAGGCAAGCAGACAGCAGGCAGGAAAGAAGAGACAGAAGAAACATTTCATTTACTTAGTTGTTCATTTTAGCTGTTCCCCCACAACTCCAGGCCGTGAACTTGGGTCCTTGGGTTGGATGTAAACTGCTCCTCAGGCAGGAGCTTAACACCTGAGCCACCAGAGCACTCCCAAGACATTTTTTTTTTTTTTTAAGGAAAGGTGAGGCAGTAATAAAGATGAGCAGGCAGGCAGGCAGGAAGAGGGAGGAGGAAGGAGCATTTATATACTTTATTTAATCGGTGACCCTGGTTGTTCCCCCTGCCCTGGGACACTTAGCTGGGTCCTTTGGAAATAAGCACACTGCAACCAACCGCTACTCCACCAGGGAGCGCCCCACGACGTTTTTTAATATGCTCAAGCTCCAGTTTCCCTACCTGAAATACAGAGGTAGGTTTTATTAGCTCCCTTGAACTCCCTACGATAGCAGAGGCATGAGCAGGCTTGGATTCTCAAGAGTCTGCCAGTACAAAGCCGGGGCCTGGTCCACTCGCTTCTCTTTTGGGGATGCCTGCGCGTTGGAGGCAGCCCTGAGCTGGCCAGGGCGCTGCACCGACTCGGCTAAAGCGCATGCGCGGCACAGATGCGGGGCACAGATGCGGCGCTCCCGCAGGAAGGACCGCGCTGGCACGCATGTGAGTTATAAGGGCTCACGCACACACAGACACTGAAATGCGGCCAAGGGACTTGGTGACCAGGTCAAGAGTTAATGGGCAAGGGGATGGGCTAGGAATGAGGGGCCCTTGGAACAGTCTCAGGGAGTCACAGGTGGCTTAGGATTGGTTTTAAGCCCAGGCCTCCAAGGGCGACCACACCTCCCGGCCATCTCCTTGTTCGCAAACTCACTCCCTTCTCCAGCATCCTCAGCAGCAGGCGAAAGCGCTCGTCCTCCCGCAGCCCCGGCGGCAGCTCCTTCTCCCCGTGGCTCTTGGCTTGTTCCAGCTGCTCCTTGAGTGCCTTCAGCACGGAGATCTCCTGAGTCAGCTGGCTGTGCCAGGTCCTGGTGGCCTGCAGGTCTAACTCTAGATCCAGCGACGTGCGGATGAGGCGCTCGCTGCGCAGGGACTTGACTGATGAAGGCTGCAGGGACAGAGATGGCTCTGACGCGTTACTAGGGCGCGATGCAGTGGACCCACAGACCCCTGGCTTTGAGCCTCACTCCTCCATTCTTCTGCAGCCTTCCACGCTTTCAAAAACGGGGCTCATCCTCCCTGCCCCCCACACCAACTTTTATTTTGAAGAAGTATTTATATTTACTTTTTATTTCAGTTGTATGTGTTGGCTGTCCCCCTCAGTCCCAGGATGCGAACTCAGGTCCTTGGGATGTATGTGGACTGTGCTCAGCTGGAGGTGGCAGACCTAACCACTACTTCAACAGGGCACATCCCCAGTCCCTCTTTGATTCCTGCCACTAATACGGTTCATGCTTATTGAGACTTTTAACATCCCAGGAGTGGACCAGAAAACCTGTTCCAGAATCCTCTGAGGAATTTGTGAACATGCAGTTTCCAGGGCCCCATCCTGGCTGCCTCTATGAGACAGTCTGTGCATGTGGCCTGGGAATCGTCATTATCAACAAGCTCCAGAAGGGACTCTTAGTGCTGGAGAGACTATAAATATACCCCCTGGGGGTGGGGGATCTGGATGGGCACTCAGCTGTCCCTGTCACCTAAGGATATGTGACATAGTCCCAAAGCCCGAACTAATCTTTTCCTGTTCCCGCCAGGTCTTGCTGAGGTATGGGGGTGCTATCAAGCCTCTGATAGCTGCTCTCGGCTCAGGGCTGCAGGAGAGGTGGACGGCTTTTTAAAGCGCTCCTGAGCCTATTTCGCTTGGCTCTTTCTGACTTTCTGGCTCCCAGGTTTCTTCTGGTTTTGCTAAATCACAGTTGTGTTGATAACCCAGATCGCCCCTCTGCTGTTGGCCCTGAGCCCTGAGCCAGGTCTCCGTAAGGAAAGGCGAGATTTCTCTGCACGGCAGCCACGGCTGTCTCCCTGTGCTTTCCTAGCCGGATGAGAGGTCCATTCGTACCTCCTCGCTTCGGGTGGGTGTGGGGAGGGGGCGCCTAGCTGCTCAGCCAGCAGGGTGGGCTGCCAGACTGGAACTGCTCAGTCGGCTGAACGAAAAGTCTTGTGTGAGACAGGCTTCCATTGGTGACCAGGCCTTCTCGGGTGAGTCAGTCCTTAGTACTTTGATTTCCTCCCAGGAAGAAAAGGCCAACCCCACACACACCTAACTCAACCTAGTCCTTATGATAATAATGTCTCATGCCCTTTGGCACCTTCCCCTGGACCTTACTGCCTTGCAGGTCACAAAGGTCCCTTTGCAAATAACATCATGCTTGCCAGGGCGTCCTCTTCCAATCAGGGACAGAGGTAATATGAGGACATTGACATGCGCGCAGGGCCTGGGGGTCGGGGCTGAGCATGCACACACACTTCAGGTACCCGCCTTACCCGCTTCATCCGGACGCTGCGCCGCTCCAGGGAGTTCCGAACAAAAGGTGGCTTCTTGGACAGGGTGGAGCTGTCACTATCACTGCGATTCAGCTGCAAGACAGAAGTCACGGGAGTTAATAAAGGCCCCAGTGCATTCAGAAGGCACAGGTGGGGGCCAGGAGGGTGGTGGGGTCGCAGTCTCTCCTCTCCTTGGGCAAACACCCCGAGTTCCTGTTCCCGGGGTACGGCAGGAGGCATGCATCCGGGTTCCAAGTGCAGGCAGACCTCACAGACTGTGTTCAACAGGATACTACCGATTTTTTCGTATTTCCCAACTGTCCCATCATTTTAATATACATGTCAATGATGTCCCACTTTTAATCAACCAGGGTCATCTTTAATGCAAGGCAAAAGGGGCAGCTGAGTTGCCCCAGATCTAGTCTGTGGAGGGGACCCAAAAGCAGCTATCCCTTTTGCCCCACATTAAAGGAAGCCCTGACCGGTGCAGACGGTGGTGGGTCACAGCCACTATTGCTGTTCCCGCCCGTGAGAAAACAGTTGCTGAGAGAAGAGGGTTCCCCTCCAGCCCACAACCTGCTTCTTCAAAGGGGGCAGAACAGTGCTGTGTGGTTGAGTCGCAGGTAAGCACTGTGGGGGTTATCTCTGGATCTGTGGGGCTTATCTCTGGCATTATGAGGGGTTCTCTCTGGCACTGTGGGAGTTATTGGGTATTTCTGTCACTGGGATGGTTAAAAGGGCATGTGTCTTAGGCAAGACATTTAGAGCAGGGCTTATAGGGCACCTAATTTGGTTTTCAACTAAGATGCCAAAATCTCTTGCACTGGCCCTGGCAGTGTGTATGAAGTCCCGCCAGACCACACGTCGTTACGGTATGAGCACCGATGGGCATCACATAGGACTCACTTGCTGCTGGCCTGGCTGCTCTGCTCCTAACTCGAACTGCTCCACCTCCTCCCCTCCCCTTAGTCCCCAGCACATAACTCGTCCCATTTTTGCCATCCCAATGTCCCATTGCTGTCTCAAGGAGATAGTCAGCCTAACCACACCAAGTATCTCGTTCAGTCCTCCCAGCCACTGGGGGTGGTGGGGGGAGCATCACCGTCTCACAGAGGAGACGGAGACTTAGATGTTACAGAATGTGCCTGATAATGTGAGCTGGGGGCAGCGCCACAGGCTGGCACCAGACAGTGTGACTTCAGGGCATGCTGATCACGGCTCCCCCATCCTCAGGACCTGCATCTCTTAGGAACCTGTACTCTCCCCAGGGGGCTAACATTCCCTACCCATGGTCACGGGGGCCACATCAGGGCTGTGGTCAGGGTGCGGGGCTTCTCTACTGGGAGCACCTCCCTCCTCCGTTCCAGAGCATGGAGAGGGAGGTGGGACGACAATACATCCCAGAAGGCGGAGGCCAGCAGGAGCTTCTTTTCCAAGTGCTATTTTCAAGTCGGCGAGATCGCTGATGTGATAGAGCCTTCTGCTCTGGCAGCTGTCAGCTCACTGTGGCAGGTCTCTCCTGAGACGCTGTCTATGCTGTCATTTTTGTGGTTAGTAATAATTATTAGCGATAATGACATTAATAGTCCTCTGATGTTGAGGAACATAGCAACCCCAGGGATGTGATGGCTAAAACAGCTTCTGGGCTGGGCAGTCTCAACCATAATTAAGAATAATAGTGGCATGTCCTGGTGGAGTGGTGGTTGGGTGCAGTCCACCCCCCCCCCCCCCAAGGTCCCACGTTTGTGTCCCAGGGCTGGGAAAACAACCAAGATTAACAATGAAATAAAATAAATAAAATGTTTCTCCTCCTCTCTTGCTGCCTGCCTCTGCTTGCCTTCATTCCTGCTTGCGCCTTTCTTTAAGTTTTGTTTAAAAAGAACGACAAAACAATAGCATTAATGACAGCAATGTGGATAGAGCACCTATGTGCTGCATGCTTTCTCTATTGTTTCACTTACTCCTTCAGCAACCCTGATGGAGGGCACTGAGGCCCTAAGAGATGAATATACCTTTACAACCTTTACAGCTGCTGAGTGCAGAACAAGAGCTAAGTTCCAGGCTGTTTGACCCCACACCACGGTCAGGTCCTGTCTTGGCCCTCAGGAAGCTCACAGGTTTCAAAGAAGAACGACACCCAGATGGAGGATGGACCATCTTGACAGTCGAGGGGTAGATTCTTACAAACAGACTAGCTGGGTATCATTCCAGAAGGGAGCTTTTATCCTACACTGTTTCAAGCCAAAGTTGGTCCCCATAGAATATGTATCATACCAGCTAGTACTCTGTGTCAGGGAAGTGGATCTTTAAGCTGCAATTGCTTATGTGTCAAAGATCAAGTTATGAAAGAGCACCCTGGTGTTGGAGCAGTTAGCTCCACTGTCTCCAGCCCAATCAAGCCCATATCCAGCCCAAGGACCCAGGTTGACATCCCAGGGCTGGGAGGACCAACCAAGATGAACAACTAAATAAAATGTTTCTTTTCCCTCTCTCTTCCCGCCTGCTGCTGCCCACCTTCATTCCTGCCTGCAGCTTCCCTTTAACAAAACAAAAAAAGTCAAAAAGCGAGGAAGGAAAAACATAGGTCTTTGCTAAGAAAGGTCCTTTCTGCCTAAGGTATACAGATCCATATTGACAGGGAGTTTCTTTGTTTGCTACTTTGTGGCATTGGAAACTGGTTTGACGTGAAATCATATTCCCCTAGGAGGTGTGGGAGAGAGAGAGAGATACAGATACTTTAATACAAGAGACTTAGCTCCTTATTCCCAGACAGCAATCTGGAAAAAGGGCCCCTGAAAGTGAGTCCATTTAAACAGGAGACCAAACATGCCCTGGTAGAGGAGCAGTTAGGTCATTCTCCTCCAAAAGAGCCAAACCACATACTGCTGGGTTCCAGTCCTGGGTCGAGCAGGGGGTCGAACCAGTGTGAACAACGAAACAAAAATAAAATAAAGTGCTCCTTTCTCCTCTCTTTGCTTGCCTGCCTGCCTGTCCATCTTATTCTTGTCTGTAACTTTCCTTAAAACAAAACAAAGCAAGCGAGCAGAATTTCATACAGGGGAAAAGTTTAAGCTTGTAGTCACAAGTCACATTTCACATCTCACGCTGAACGAAATGACAAAAGCCATTCCAGTACTGATGAAAAAAAGTGCACTGAACACCCATGTCTTTGCGTGTGGTCTTTCTGATGAGTGACAAGTCTCCTTTTTGTGTGTGATTTCCACTGCACATTCATAAAGGTTTGAATTTTGCCCCAAACAGAGATTTACTCACTATCCTAAGAGCTTGTCTAAATCCTTCAAATGATGCACATTTGAAGCATGGATTGGGTGTTTATTCTCTTCACTTGTGAGTTGGCTTCATTGGAGGATTCTTTACCTGTGAGTCAGGAATTTCCCGCCATCCATTATATTCGGTGACCTCTTGCCAATGATGTGGACAACGTGTATTATCTTTTTCAAACATTTAAGAGCACAAATGATTAGCCGGGACAGGAAGGAGGTGTGTGTGTGTGATTTCTGGGAAGGATTGCAGGGAGTGAGGTGGTGGGGACTAACCTGATATGAGCCAGTAAATTAGTGAACTTTTCATGTTATGAAGAAAGCAGTTTCTCTGCTCAATTGTCACATGATGGGCTATGGATTTCTGCCTGTCAGGCATGGAGACGTCGAGAACCCCCTCACAATGTCCCTCCACCCCAGATACTAATAGGTAAGTGCAGGCTGAGGATGTGGCTGGGGGAGTCCCATGGCCTTTCCTTCTGGGATGACTTCTTGGAACAGGAAGCAGGAAGGTTCTGTCCGTGTTTCTAGTTTGTGTTTACTGGCTGCATATGGCAGAAGAGAAGTGGAATGGTGTGATTTCCTTACACAGAAGGCTTTGGTCATCAGTTGACCAAAATACATTGCTCATGGATGTTTGGTTTGCATCTCTAGTTCCTAACTCACAGCTCCTACAAACCTTAGAATTTCCTGAAAAACAGAAAATGATTGAGGATCTCTTCATGAGGTGACTTTTGGGGAAACACCTTGAGTGGGGGCTAGTTGCCAAGGAAACCAACCTAAACAAGAGGAACTAGCAGTCTCAACCCCCCAGAGTGAGGTAACTGGGGCACCCCAATGCTTTAGGGGTGGAAGAGGGCTGGACGTTGAGTTCAATGGCCAACGGTTTCATCCAGATGCCTAAGCAGTGAAGCCCCCCAGAGAAACATCCAAGGAGGGACTCTGGAGAGCTTCCAGCTTGGTGAAATGGGGACATCTGGGGGCATCTGGGGAGCAAGGAGCACCGGGAGAGGGCATGCAAGTTCTGCATTCATCCTCCACTTGTCTGATGCGTCTCTTCCACAGCTGTTCATAATATGCCACGATGTAGTGAGTAAAGCGGTCTTCGGATGTCTTCGGAGTTCTGTGAGTCACTCCAGCTAATACATCAAACCTGAGGAGGGGGTCCTGGGGACCTCTGATTTGTAGCCAGTTGATCAGAAGCACAGGTAATAGTCTGGACCTGCAGGTGACGCCTGAGGTGGAGGGCAGCCTGGGGAGACGGAGCCCCCAACCTGCGGGACTGGATGCTCGATCCGGGTCGATGGTGTCAGAACCGAGCTGAACGGAACTGCATTCTTGGACAGCCCTCTGGAGAACGGCTTGCTGTGGGGAAGCCTCTACACACACTCACATGGGAACTGTGGCTGGGAGCGCTACACAGAAAGGCTGGACTCTGGCACACCCCCGAGCACAGGGCTCAGGTGACGAGTACACGTGTCTCATCTGTGCCATCCGAGGAAGGATGGGAGCAGGGCCTGGTTCTGCAGCCAGCAAGGAGCATGATCCCCGCAGACATGACAAGCACTCCAATCTCCCCTCTTGGGAGAAGGGACGCAGTGAAGACCCAGCAAGGGGAAGACTAACGCGACAGGAAAGTGAGATATGAGGGGGAAAGGGCTCCTCAGGGCTCCTAAATTCCAGCGGGACTGGCACAAGCAGCTGGTGGCAACCAGAAGTCCCGACGGGGGCCGCCATGAACTGGAAAACATCTTCTCCTCCAATCACCACAGGGCTCCTACTGCTCAGCTTCTGTCATTTGACCCCAAAAGAGAATGCGTGGGCTGTGGTGCCCGATGGCCCCTTTTTACCTACAGAAACTGAAATTTTCTCTGAGACCTCTCCTTTCCATTTATTTTTTTAGTGTAGGAGAAAAGTCCCAATTTAATGACACCTGTATGGAGAATTTACATGGCTGTAAGGTCTGAGGCAACTAAGACAGACCAATGATCTATATCCTATGCTCAGACCTGAGAAAGGGGGTCTGGGAACCCAGGAGAGAGGGCAAGGGGTCTTCACAGGACAAGGAGGGATGCCCACATTGACTCTGAAAGTCAAGACAGGTTCCTAGATAGAGAGGCTCACATACGAATTCAACTTTTTAGTTACATTTTTCATGCTTTTTCTCTTTTCAGTGATAGCAGTTAGTTCAATGACAAAGAAAATCTGTGACTTAACACTGTCATTTTGTAAAGTCCAGCTGGGCCTGTGTAGGGGCAGTGAGGGGTCAGGAAGGGCAGGGAGGGCACCAGGAGGACAGCACTGGGTGGGCTGTAAGAGCACTGGGATGTACTGGTGATGGACACTTGGCCATATTTGATCTGATCTAATGCTTCAAACAACCTTATGAAGTCCGTCTATTAAGCACACACGAGGAAAAGGAGTTTCAGAAGCATTCACTTGCCCAAAGACAGGGCGAGACACCTTGGAATTTGCGCCCGGAGCTGTGTGAGGCTGCAGGTCCTCTGCCCTACAGGAAGCATGCTCTGGGTGGGCAGGAAAGTGACATACATTTGCTTACCCGGCACACGTACTGGCTCTGGGGGCCGGGGGAGAAGGTCTTCGAGCGGATGATGGTGCTCCCTCGGAGAAATGGCCCCGGGGACGGCGTGCCCGCTCGCCGGTCCTTGGGCCGCACCACTGTGGGAGATGGGGCAGGCGTCTCCGTGTTGGTCTCTTTGTCCACCTGAGGGAGAAGTCAGAGTTTGGAGGGCATCGCAATCCACAGGGTCTCAGCCATCCAGCCCAAGACTCAGCGGGCAGAACCCCCGCTGCTCCAACCTCCTGTCATTACGGTCTGGCCCACAGACAGCTTGGTGCTTCTTTGACCACAGTTCTGGCCCAAGCAGGCTGGCACCCCCAGAGCTGAGGGCTGGGCCCCCCTTGTCCCATGACTAGTGGGAATACATTCACAGCAGAGGAGTCCTGGACTTTACACCCTCAAGATGTAGGTGCGGACCATGTTCTAAGTCTCTCGAAGGCCTCCACTGTCCCAGCCAACAGCCACAGATGTGCTCTTGGGAGGAAGGCGACCAGCCCACGTGGCTTCCAGACAAGGTGGCTGGATGCTCTACTGCCCTTTCACAGTTGGCACTAGTGAGAAATAAACACCCCAGAGCAGGGCTGCTCTGAAGAACACCTCCGTGCATGTTGGGGGAGGAGCCCCTGGGCTGAACAATGGCCAAAAAGATTTCCCCCAGGTGTAGGGCAGTCAGAAGGGGCCCCAGTTCTTCTCCACCTCCCCGCCCCCAGGCTCCCGCGTGCAGAAAGTGCAGCTCAGCCTAGGTGTCTGCTCACACACAAAGGGGCGCTCTATTTCCAGAAGCCCTGTGGGGGGAAGAGCATGGAGACCGCCACGGACAATGAATCCTGTTGTAACAGGTAACCCGAGTGCGCCAGCCACGCAGCAGGAGAGGGGAACTCGACTGGACTGTTTTCCTAGTGCACTTGGGCAGATTCAGATAAAGAGATACAGTCCTTGGAAACTCTAGAACACATCTCCAGGGTCGGTATTATCGTGTCCATTTTAGAGATTGGAAAAAAAAAAGGCTCTAGAGGGATAAAGTCATCTGCCTACGATGACGCAGCTTAGCAAGCAGACTGGAACCCAGACCTAACTATATTCATGGCAAGGCAGTCACTCTCCTAGTCACCTGGTTTCACAGCCTGTCCTCTTTCAGACTGCCCAGGGGCAAGGGCTGAGGGCTATTTCTCCAACATAGCCCTTCGCGTGTCCCGAGACCTCCCTACCTTTAAGGCCGGGCTCTCGCCCACAGCTGGGGAAGCTTTCTCAGTGAAAACGTCCTCCTCTCCCTCCTCCTCCTCCTCCTCTTCCTCCTCTTCCTCCTCTTCCTCAGCCACCACTTCGTTCTCACTGGTCTCTTCCTCGTACCTCCTGTGTTGACAAAGCATTTTGGTTACCCACCCAGAAACCACTCTGACTGGCTCACCTGCCTTTAAAAGTGCACCCAGGGCAGAGTTCCTAAGCCTTTTCAGAATTGAAGACACAATTTTGGAAAAATCAATTTTAGTACGGCATCATTTACATACAACAAAATGCATTTTCAGTGTATGGCTTGATGAGTTTTGACCAATGTATTCCCAGGTAACAACCATCACTCTAAGATACAGAACATTCCATGACTCCAGAAGGTTCCTCTGTATCCTTTTCCTGTTCATCTTTACCCATCCCAGCTCATTTCTCTCACTGAGATCTGATTTTCTAGAGTTTTATGTAAGTGGACTCAGAGAGAATGTGCTCTCATCTGGCTTATTAGTCTATGGGTATGATTCTTCTGAGGCTCACCGTATCGGTCACATATCCACCAAGCAGAAGAAGCAAGCGACATTGCATACTCTCTCACTCAAGGTGCATATACACACCAGCACAAAAATCAACTAAATCAAACAATAGCATTTTAAGCAGAAAAGGTAAGTCAGTGCAGGAAGGAAGAGAAAGGGGGAGAGTGAGTGGACAACCTGGGTGAAGGGATTAATCGCATAGTGGAAGAAACACAAACAGTTGTAATTTAAAGCATTATAAGCAGATGTGGATTTACTATGATGCACATTTTGGGGAGTATTTTTCTGATTGTAGTAACTTACTCCACACGTTAAAATAAAGTCTTATGTGCAGGTTCCCTATTCCTCAGGTAGATGTCAACACACCCTGCCCTCCACCAAGTCACCAGGTGTTCCTCACCTCTGTCCCGTGGGCTCCACCACCACTTGTCCACCCATCCCTGTTGGTGACCTCAGTTCTGTTTTAAGTGTCCGAGGGTTGTTTTTGTTTCATCTGTTCCTTTGTCTATTCCCGCTCCACCTGAGTGAGGTCATCTGGTATCTGTCTTTTTCTTTTGACTTATTTCATTAGCATCATTCCCTCTAGTTTCATCTGTGTTGGTTCAAATGACAGGGTTTCGTCTCTTCTCAGGGCTATGTAGTGTTTCATGGTGGATATGCACCACGTCTTCTTGATCATTCACCTGACGTTGGGCACTTAGGTAACGTCCAGTTCTTAGCTACTGTGAGTAGGGCTGCAGTAAACATGGGGTGCAGACATCTCTGCGGATGGGGTGCTTTTGCATCTTTTGGGTAGATGCCCAAAAGTGGAATGATGGGATCATGTGGGATTTCCATCTTCAGTTTTTTGAGGAATCTCCAAACTATTCTCCATAAAGGTCGTACCAATTTGCACTCCCAGCAACTGTGCAAAAGTGCCCCCTTTTCTCCACACACAATGTACATCTTTTTAAAACAATAATTTTATTATTTATTTTGTTTACAAAGCCATGCTCATTTTAAGATACTGAACTCGCTTCTCAGTCTAGGGGTATCACATACCACCCCCTCAGTCCCAGTGTCCTTCACCCCATCGTGTTCCCTCTCTTTCCCTCCCCTTCCTATCCCCCGGCAGCCATCATCTGTGTCCTGTGACTTTTGCTAGGTATTATCTGTTTGTTTCATTATAGTCTACATGTGAGTTCAATCGGCCTGCATTTATCTTTTTTTCTTTCTGATACACTTTGCTTAACATCATGCCCTCCAGTTCCATCCAGATTGTCATACAGGGCACAATTTTGTGTTTTTTAGTAGCTGCGTAAAATTCCATGGTGTATGTAGACCAGTTTCTTGAGTTGTCTGTGGACGGGCATTTAGATCGTTTCCATGTCGGGGCAACTGTGAACTGTGCTTCTAATGAACACAGGGGTGCAGCTACTTTTCCTGATTAGAGATTTTTTAACCTCTGGGTATATGCCAAGGAGTAGGACTGCTCTATCAAAGGGTAGATGCAACTATATTGTTTGAAAAATGTCCATACTGTTTTCCAGAGAAGTTGCACTAATTTACATTCCCACCAACGGTGAAAGAGGGTTCCTTTTTCTCCACACCCCCTCCAATACTTGTTGCTCTAGTCTTTTTAACATAGACCATTCTCACCGGTGTGAGGGCATAGACGATGCATATCTTAAACCTATATAATGCTATCATGCAACATTCCTTCAATGAAATAAAAAAGTAACGCTTTAAAAAGATCTATAGATAGCATCAAAAACAGTTCAGTCTTTTCTATTGCTGAGTGATATTCCGTTGGGTGGACAGACCACTGGCCTAGCTGTTCATCGAGGGATGAATATTCAGATTGTTTCCATTTCTTAGCATTTCTGAATAAAGCTTCTGTGACACCCAAGTCTGTGTATCTGGAGGCTTTCATTTCTCTTGGATACTGCACCAGTCTGCTCAGGCAAATACAATGCAATCCCACAGACCAAGCAGCTTGAAGAACAGAATTTTATTTCTCACGGTTGTGAAGCCTGGAAGTTCTAGTTAACGTGTGGGCAGGGTTGGATTCCTCAGAGGCGCCTCTGTGGCCTCCAGATGACCACTTTCTTGTCATGTCCTCACACGGGCTCCTCTCTATGTGCAATCTTTGGTGCCTCTGGGGGTGCAAACTTCCTCTTCTTATAAAGACATCAGCTCTGCTGGGCTGGAGCCCATCCTAACTTTAATGGTCTCCTCTGGGATCATTTTAACGGCCGTATCTCCAAACGCAGCAATATTTCAAAAGTACTGGGGTTGAAGCATCACCATATGCATTTTGGGAGCGGACACAAGTCAGAACCTAACAGATGGATACATAACAGCATGATTGCTGGGTCATACAGTAAGTGTATGTTTTTCCTTTTAAGAAAATGACAAGCTG
The DNA here is from genome assembly GCA_004363575.1 of Solenodon paradoxus. NCBI lineage: Eukaryota > Metazoa > Chordata > Mammalia > Eulipotyphla > Solenodontidae > Solenodon > Solenodon paradoxus. Next base: position 117,520 of record RJWH01003973.1, read on the forward strand.
GTTTTTCACTGTGGTTATGCCGTTTAACATGCCCTCCAGCAATGTTATGAGAATTCCAGTTCTTCATCCACACTTGGTATTGGCGATCCTTCCATTTACACCTTCTACTGGGTATATACTCACAGCTCACTGTGGATTTAATTTGCATTTCCCATTGAGAATGTTTTCATGCATTTATTGACCATATGTTTTCTTTTGAAGAGTCTCTGTTAGCATTTTTAGACCATTTAAATATTGGGTTGTCTTTTTGAGTTCTATGAGTTCATTATGTTTTCTAAATATGAATCGTTGGCAAATATTTTCTTCCAAGTCTGTGGCTTGCCTTTTCGATTTAGTATCTTCCAGAGAACAGAGTTTTTAACTGTAATAAAGTCCATTTTATTCTTTTTTCCCTTTCATAATAATAATAATAATTTTTTTTTTTTTGGTTCTACCTAAGAAATCTTTGCCTACTTCAAGCTGCTAGGAATTTACCCTGTATTCTCTTTTAGGAGTTTTAAGCTTTAGCTCTATGATCCATTTCAGATTAAGGATCAAAGTTGACTTCTGCACACATAGTCTCGTGTATGGATTTTTCCCACAATATCCAATTGTTCCAGTGCCAGTTTTTGAAGAGACTTTCCTTTTGATACTAATCTTTATAATGATCCTTTTCCCTTGGACTCAAAGACTGGAAGCATTCCATATGATAAATGGACTACATCTGTGAATTAGGAATTCATCTCTATTCCCATCTTTACTTCTCAAAGATGGACCAACAGGCTTCTTTGATCTGCAGGAGACAGAGTCACCACACCGAGCTGTAGGCATTCCAGCCCAAAGCAGAGAACCTGACATCTAGTTAGCTGATTTCCTGAGAAAGGATAAACGCAGACTCTCCCTTGGGGTTTTTCCAACAGGGAGACGACATCTTGGGATCTCCGCCTCCAGCCCTGGGACAAAGAGCTTCCCTGCACTTAGTCAGGTCTACCGTGATGGGGGGAACTTCGCTCCCCTCTGTTTACTCATGAAAGAAGTATTGATTCTAAAATATGCAGGAGCATCTCCCTAAGCATTCTGCAGATGGTATGGAAGCAGCATTTACTGGGGACCTAAAAAGTCCAAGTACAACATCAAGGTCTTAACAGCCTAGAGAGTAAGTCTTATCTGCATCTGACAGAGTCAACAGCTGAAGAGCAGTGGACAAGCCCCGCCCACTGTCCCAGGCTGCTCAGGGGAGGAGCCAAGTTTCCAAGCAAGTCTCCTCAGTTCCACTAAGCGCCGTACCATTATGGAAGCTTGTCCTTTTGATTATAAATCTCATCAGATATTTACAAAAAGAGAAAAGTCATTAAAACAGACAGCTTTTCACCTTTTGGAGTGGCCATATATCTATACACATACACAAGAGAACATTTTATATATATATTCACACACATGAGAATATATGATTACATCCTCCTATATTTCCTAGTACTTAAGAGTTTTGTTTTGCTTATAGCTCTTCAAAAAAAAAGGAGTCGTCCTCCACCTGAGTGAGGTCCACATACATTCCAGGGTCCCAGTTCACATCCCAGGAGAACCACCCAAGATGTATAACTGAATATAAATAAGTAAAGTGCTTTATTCTCCTCTCTCTTCCTGCCTACTTGCCTTCATTCCTGCCTGCGCCTTTCCTTTAAAAAAACAAAAACCCAGACTTTTGATTCTCTGAACTAAATCACAACAAATGAAAGGAGGTACTATATCTATATTTAGCTCTCTATAGTAATATAACATTTAACACTAAATTTTATAAATATATCTTAGTATCTAGATTTTAATCCATTTTATAAATAGCTGTGCATATATATATATATATATATATATATAAATATCAAATACTAGAGAAGGTACAGGCATAGGTATATCCTATGGGGGATAAATTAGTGGACACTTTACATTCTGAAGGTAATTTAGCAGCTTTGCTAAAATAAAAAAAATTCACCTTGACTAAGTGCTGTAATCGATTACATGGGGTGTCACGGGTGGCGTAGGTCAGGGGGACTCCGTTTCTGCTGACAGAAGCATTTACTTGTACAGTCCAGTTTGAGAACCATTCGGCACTGTCTATAAAAAGGCATCACACACATGCCCACTTCGCAATGCCACTGCTCATCCTCTGCCCTAAACCAACAGGTTCCCAAGGCTTTTCCCTCTGGCACTGTCTGTGATTTTATTTTCCTATGTGTTCTTTGCTCTTACACTTTTGTTTTCCACGTGGAGTCTTAGAAAACACCTGACTCCTGCTTTCATGCACTGAACAAATACATACAGGTGGGAGACTAACAAAGGGCGCCCCTGGCCTTAGGTGCTGAGGGAGGAGTGTAAGGAAGAGCAGAGGACCAGTCAGCTGGAGACATGAGTGTACACACACACCACACACACAGACACATACACAGACACACGTAGATACAGACACAGACAGACACACACACACAGACACACAAAGAGACACACACACACAACTCCATCTCAAGCAGGCCCGCAAGGCTACTTGACATTCGGTACCAAAAGAAGTTTCCCGTCTGAGGGGAGGGTCCGCAGATGGATTTACCCCAATGCAGCAGCGCTGGATTCCCAGTCCTTTTTGTAAGTCAGTGTCTAAGGACCTGTGAATGGCGAGGGGTGGGAGGAGGGGGGGCCACAAAGGGAGAGAACAGAGGGCGGTTGCTAGGAGATGGCGTGAAAGTCTCAACACAAGCTTAGAATTTGGCAGAAACCACTGATCTTGTGCCAGGGCTTTGGAAGACAGGTCCTGGGCCTGTTTCCGGCATCAGACCTTCCTTTGCCTGTGTGAATTCCAGCCCAGCCCAGCACAGGAGGGAGAGAGGGGAGAGAGAGAGAGAGCGAGCAAGCACACAATTGAGACAATTTGGAGAGAACCCTAAAATGAGAGAACGAACATGCAAACATTCAGGAATCTGCCATTCTCTTGACCACATGGAAGATTAAACCTAAAGGAGATGAGTAAAAGAGGGATCTCTGTGGGCCCAACCCAGCCCTCTGTCTCTCCTTCAGACAGTATAAACAATGAATGATTTTTATCATTTAAAATGGCTGAAAAAAATAGCAAGAGACCACTCATTCATGACATGAGCAAAATCTGTGCAATTCAAAGTTCTGAGTCCCTCAACGAACTTCCACTGACAGGTGGCTGGGGGCCGTGTGGCCTAGGCTATTTGCACGCGGCAGCAGAGCTGAGGGCACGCAATAGGATGTCCATGGCATGCAAACCTTTGCAGACCCCTGTCATTACAGGTATTGAGGAAAGACTCCTTCTGAGACCATATAATTTGAGGAATGTAGCTGAGGAATGTACATAGAATTATGAGTGTTTTCTGTGGGTTCGGGAGCAAATGTTAAGAGTTTACCATGCGCTCTTGTATTTAGTCTGCAAAACCCTATCATATTGTAATTTAAATCCACATTTTGCAGATGAGGACATGCACATTTAGAGCGATGGCTCTCATCCTGGGACTGATGTCAGAATCACCCACAGAGCCTTTATAAGTGAGTAAATGCTCAGGCCTCAACCAGACCTAGGATTTCATGGGAAGCTGGTCAGGTGAGCCTCAGAATCTGCATCTGTCTGAATCCCGAGCACAGGCACCTGAGTCCTGAGATATGGCCTTGCAAGGGGCAAGGTTGCCAAGAAGGGCTTTGCCTTTTCCCTTTCCAGCTGGTAGTGAGCACATTCTTCCGCATTTTCCCAGTAATTCGACCGTCTACCGAGGGTCTACTAGAAACTTTGCATTCTCTCGCCACTAGTGGCTTCCTAATGCCTCTACACAGTCTGTGTGATGCCCCCACTGTCGGCTGAGGCTCAGACAAGGGGAGAATGACACACTTAACAGTGGCTTGCCCTGGGGTAAAAAGGACAGGGAGTGACCGTGAGGAAGCATGGTGTGTGCTGAGCAGTGCTGCTTTCATGACTTGGGTGGTGGTTAGTTTTCTGAAAATTTACTGAGCTGATGCTCCCTGGTGGAGTAGGGGTTGGGGACAGTTCACACATATCCTAAGGTCCTGGGGGTTTGCGTCCCAGGACCAGAGGGAGCAACCAAGGTGAACAATGAAATAAAATAAATGAAATGCTTCTTCCTCACTCTTCCTGCCTGCCTGCCTCTGCTCGCCTTCATTGCTGCCTGCACCTTTCCTTTACAAAAAAAAAAAAAGAGAATGTACTGAGCTGTACATGTTATGAACTTCTCTCTATGTTATTGCTGCAATAAAACATTAAAAAATGCTTGAGCTGACACCAAAATGATGAAGCAAAGTTCTGAACCCTAGTCTGCACCAACTGATTCCTAAAGTATATGATGAGACCTTTGTAACAGTGTCCAAGCAACTAGAGTGGGCTGAATCACACAGTGAGAAGGTCTCCAGTTCCATTCTCCTCCAGATCCCTGTTTATGTCCAGGAGCAACCTCCGGCATGCCTGCTACATGGCTGAAACAATTGCTAACGTTCCTTCATAAGCCCAGGAGAGAAGACCTCATGGGCAGAGCTGTAGCAGCCAACATCTCTAGCTAGACAAATATCGGTGCTTTATTTTCATCACATCTAATTTTCCACAGACACCTGATATGGGCTGGACTGTTTTACCCAATATTCCCACTTGCATCTTAGTACTAGAACCCTGGTTTCCGTACCCAAGTAACCGACCTCGTTCCTGGTCTCCCTTGTAGTGACTAGTCCAGGAGGCTGAGCTTGGCCACTAAGAAGCAAGTAGAAATTGCTGGGTGTGACTTTTACTGCTTGGTTACAAGGTTCATGGGCACATTGTCTTTCCTCCTTCCTGATACCTGTTTGATGGCTGAGGACCCTGCAGCCACTCTGGGCTATAGAGTAGCCGCAATGATGGAAGAAAAGTAAGGACAGCACAGCAAAATGAGAGGAGGAGCTTGAGTTCTCCATAACATCATGGAGCCCACAGATAAGCCTGGGATTGTATCCTCTCATTCTTTGAAAGTAACCAAGAAATAAACTTCTATCTCATTTAAACCGATCATTTCCACTCGCTGTTCCAAGAAGTTAAAAAATACAATTCTTTACAGAGGAATCTTCAACTTATAGAATATTGTACTTATTTTTAAATTATAGGAATAAAAAACCACACCCCTCCCTTTTCTTTCTTTCTTTCTTTCTTTCTTTTTTGCATGGTCCCAGATTGCAAACCCAGGTCCTTGGGTTTTACACGGTCTGCACCTTCACTATCTCAGCCGCCTGAGCCACAAGAGGGCACCATTCCCACCCCCCACCCCCCACTCCGCCCCAATGACCATGGGGAGGGATGGAATGCATCGCCACTCTGAGCTGGGGGTCGGGGGATTTGGTGTAAAGGTTTTTTTTTTAAGTGTGCCCTGATGGCTTGGGAGTTAAGCCCATGCCGGTGGAGCAGTCCACATACAGCCTAAGGGCTGGAAGCCCAGGGCTGGGGGAATAATTAGAATCAACAGCTGAATAAATAAAATGCTTCTTCCCCTTCTTTCTTCTTTCCTGCCTGCCTTCATTCGAGCCTGTTTTCTTCTTTAAAAAATAAAATAAAATTCTTGTTTACCAATATAAATGTAAGTGCATCAAGACAAACATGAGGATCAGATGGGATCTAGAGCTCTTTCCGCCATCTTTCCTTGCCACCATATTGGTGCATGAACATCCCAGGTGATTCTCTCAAGAGCATCAACAATGCGGAAAAGAGAAGCAAATGCCAGGTTCTCATCAGGCCATGCTCCAAGTCATCGCCTGGTTTCTAACTGAGATGGTGAGGTAGGATCACAGTGGTGAATTTGGTACCACTAACGATCACCAAGCTGGGGGAAAATGGCTGTGAACCTCACAGGCAGGTTACATAAGTCAACCAGCTACCAACTGGAGGTACAACTCAAAGAGCTAGAAAAATGACAGAATAACCTGCTCCCTTCTGGTCAGTTTGGTTTTATTGTCCTGACACCCTTGGGTGGCATCATGGACCTTGAAGACGAAAACACACGGGAAGGAAAATCCTCAGGTTCTCTCTCTAGGGATGCAATACCCCACGTGCACATAAAATCCCTCCACAGACCAAAAAGGGAAAAAAGATATGCACTAACCCGAGTGATTTATGGAACATAAAATGACAAATTGCCTTGAGCCCTGTAAAAACGTAAAACAAAACCCATGAGGAGAGAGGTGCTCGTTTTCCCTGGGGAACCACTCACTTGGTTGCCCTGTTGCCTGGGAATCTCATCCCTGATCCCAGGTCCAAGCCAGGTCAAGGGAGCTTTACTCACCAGCTGTCTTCCAGGGCCTGAGTGCTGCTCCTTTCCTCCCACCGCTTCTCCAGCACCACAGCGGTCTGTTCCAACAGAGCTGACACTGCATCCTGTGGGGACACAGGCGGAAGGGTCTATGTCTGCAACATGGGCCCGTGGCCCCCCAAGGGAGCCCGGGGAAAAGCTGAAGACCACAGTGGGTAAGAGTCCGGTCCCACATCAAGAATACACTGGAAATACAGTCTTCCGTTCTTCCACCTAGCAGTTCTGGGAATCACCCACAGACACAGGGACAGAGTTTTGGAAGAGTAGTAGGGTGAGACAGAAATGTAAGTCTCCAGCTGAAAGGAGATCACAGTGCAGTCAGGGAGACATCACGTGAGCCATCTATGATAAAACACGGCGAGGAGGTTACGACAGAGGTAAGTATTTGATGCCTAGTGAGAGAGGAGCAAAGCCAACGTGGGTGGTGGGTGGCTGCACTCCCGGAAGGTTTCCAGGAGAAGGCACATTTACAGTGAATGATGTTGACAGAGAGAGAGCCTGGTGACTCGATGGAATGGTTTCGGGTCTCTGAGACTCAGTGTCTCCTTCTCTTTCTCTCTACTTTACTGTCACAGCACAGAATACACCAATATGACACACAAAAGTTGCATTAATCCACTATGTTCTTGATAAGTCTTCCGGTCAGTCACTCAAGTCACTCAAGTGGTTGTGTCAAAAATCATCTGCAGATTTTCAACTCCACCAAGGGAGTATGCCGCCCCTGACTGTCACGTAGTTGAGGGGTTAACCTGATATGGGGAAAATAGGTTGATACGTAAAATGTAAAAGCTTATGAAACTGATTAACTATAGAAATTCTGTGAGCAACAGAACCATATGCTTGTGTGTGTTACCCTGTTAATTGATGGCATCTCTAACCTTCAGTCACCTGAAGGACAGACAGAAACAAAGAAGGACAGACAGAAACCATGGAGCTAATGATGCCAGGAACATATGGAAGAAGTTGAGAAAGCCCTAAGGCTGTGCTGACCTGCTGTTGAGATAAAACTTGGCATGCGGTCACCACCGGGATGAAAGCTAGACTCAAGAACACAGGAGACAAGGCGGTGCTACCCCTAGAAAAACAACTGGCCCCTTCCCCTAAGCATGTCCACATTCTTTAGGGCATGAACCTGTGACCAACTTTGCTTTGCAAAGCAATGAACTTTCTTTTCTGTATCCATCCAAACTCTGTCTCCTCGTTCCTGCTTTGGCCTGGGGTACAGAACCGTTTTCAGGAACAAACTGTGTGAGTCCTTTTGTGTCTGGCTTACTTCATTTAGCAGCCTGTCTTTCAAGTTCATCCATGGTGTAGTGAGTGCTAGAATTCTCTTCCTTTTTTAAGGTCAATATGTCATTGTATGTACATAGCACAGGCTGGCTATCCGTCCCTTCCTCAAAAGACATCGGGGTCATTTCTATATTTGGTTTTTGTGAATAATCCTGCTATGAACACGGGTGGCTGGCTATCTGTTTGAGTGATGCTTTCGCTTATTTCAGTTTGTACTTTTGAGTCTGAATTGCTGGATCTTGCATTCTAAGCGGAGTTTTCCTGAGGTACCCTCATACTGTTTTCCATGGTAACGGCACCACTTTTCTCTTCCCCCCAGTAGGACATGGGAGTTCAGTACCTCTACTCTGTTTTTTTCATTGTTATCCTTTACTTTAACGAGTATTACTTTTTTGTTGGCATTGCTCTATGCATTTCAGGATGCTGAAATCACACCTCGATCTGTGTGCATTTCATATACCACACCCACGATGAAGGATCTAATACTCTTATCACCGCCTTGTCTCCTCCTTCCTTCCCTCCCCCTCTCACCTGCCTGAAAGCCAAGAGTCTTGTGTCCTTTGACTTTTGTTGGAATTTGAGACAGTGTCATCTGATACCTTCTAGAAAGAGCCACTACGAAGACGAACTGAGACCGTATAAAAGGCAGGCATACCTAGCAAAGAATGGGCACTGACTCAACTATGAGTGAAGCCAAACCGGTCTTTTAATTTGGGGAGTAGATGATTAATCTATAATTACCCTTCACAGTGTGGGCCAAACCTGGATAGTTCCGGAAATTTCTTTTGGGGAAGGAAGAAGGGAGCTCAACTCACTAGACCAGGCCCTGTGACCCTCTCTAGTACCTTGTTTAGTCTCTCTACCATCCTCAGAGGTAGAGGTTGCGGAGATCCCTTTGAGAAATGGGAACATGGACAAGACAGGGCCTGGGGTGGGAGTTACTAAGTCATGGACAGACTCTAGAAAGCAGAGGGCTCTGATTGCAAGACCTTTGTCAGCTCACTGTCTCCTCTTTGGAAGAAGAGAGATCTGTCTGAAACTCAGCTTTGAGGTTTTTTAGATGTATTTCATTAGCTAATCTGGCTAATCTGCTCTGAGCCCTGATAAACTGCACACAAGTAACAGGACAGTGGGTGACACAAAAAGGAAGTGAATAAAATGATGATGAAAAGAGGAATATGGGGAGGAAAGAGATGGAATCCTTTCTCTGACTGCACCTGCATAACCTAGCACATTCTTTCTACTGCAACTCTCCAGAGGAGGAGGAGGGGCGAAAGGGGTGAGGAGGGATGAGGAGGGGAGGG